>JANHZU010002814.1:31876-58191 GCA_032468055.1 Acrochordus granulatus | reverse complement strand
GAAAGAACGCACGAGCGAAAGAAAGGAAGGAAGGAAGGAAGGAAGGAAGGAAGGAAGGAAGGAAGGAAGGAAGGAAGGAAGGAAGGAAGAAGGAAGGAGACATTAAATCCAATAGAAGATTTGAGTACTTGGTTAATATATGGGAATATTGAACTCAGATTTTTCTACCTGCCTAGCCACACAACTTCCTGCATGTTCATGACTAAGTGGTAAATGTTTACTTTTACCTTCTTTATAGGCTCATTTCAAATATGAAATTATATGGAAAAAAATTGACACTTAAGCTCTTCGGAAGGTCTGGTTAGACAAAATTGCAACAAACATAAGGTAGTTGAAGTGAGAAAAGAAATAAGACGGCAGAGAAAAAAACTAGGGAGAATATCTACATTCTTGAAAGCAAGATAAGGATTCCATTTTATGTGAAATAAGGGGCATTCTCTGGTGAATATTTATTTGCTTCATTGATCTGTATCCTAATACCACCTGGAGGAAACTGGTCCCAGATCCATATAAAGAAGAAAGGTTGACCCATTCCCAACTGAAAATAGAAAATGCTACCACATTCTAGGTAATCACTGTGCCAACATTGGCACATAACAGGGACCAGAATGGTGATGAAATGTCTGTGACTAGCCAGAAAAAACTGATTACAGAAAAAACACATTTCTTATACTTAAATTGGACTTCCACATACTACTTGGAATCTGGCAGCAGCCATGAATAAAAAAGCTATTGATGTGAATGCTACCAATCTTTGCAAAAGTCTTCATGAGAATCATCCAACTATGTTTCCAAAAACAGCGGGAACAAGGAACTACAGAACAGCAGGCCAATTTCCATCCAAACTGAAGATGCTGCCATCAGATTTTCACCATGAGAGAAGTCATTGAAGAAATAATTTGATGTGACAAATGAATGACCATTGTATTAATTGCCTTTTGAGCAACCTTCAACAGCTTCTATAAAAGCATTGAAACTTGAACACATGCCCACAAAAACCATATGCCTACTGCAAAACAACAACAACAACAACAAAAACTTAAAGCAATTCTAGCAGCACAACTGAAATGAATTTCAAACTTCAAAGTGAAGTTAGGGAAGACTGTGATATCATCCCTGGGTCAATGTCATCGTTGATATTGTAATGAGGAAATGAAATTATTGATGCAGGCATGGAGTATGATGTGATGAAACCCCCAACACAGCTGACTTCAAGTTCATTGATAACAGTGCCATGTTTGTAGACAGTGATGCAGAAGTCAGATCTTGTATGAAACCTGTGAACATTAACCATTCATCAAGTCAGCCATCTAGCCAATGTGGTCCTCATGGAGAAGGAATCCCAGAATCATTATCACACATAGACAGTCTTTCATATTCTTGCCAAATATATCTGTGATGACCAGAGAAGAACCAATCCTGAAGCACATCAAACAAGAAAAACTTTTACTTGTTTGTTCATTCATGAAACTTGCATGGCCACCCATCTCAACAAATTCCTCTGAAATGTGAAAGATCATAAAAAGATGTGGTCTTCCAAATGGTCTAGAAGCCATCTGCTACTCTCTATTCTTTTTAGCAAGTACAGGCCACATTTTTTAAATTACATTTTCAAGCAATCAAGAGTCATAGACAATGCTATAAGGAAATGGTTGTATAGGGCACGCCTGGCCCTGCTGGGATTTTTTTTTTTATTGAAATGGAATAGATTTGTTAAGTGTGTTAAACTAAAATTATTTTTTCCTCAAAAAAAAAAGGTGGGAAATTGTGGCCCTATTCTTTGGTGGTCTGACACTGACATTCAATGACATATTTTTAGGATGGGACATAAGAAAAGTTTCTAGTCTGGGCTTTATTTTGTTTTGCTTTGTCTTTTTGTCGTCATGCCATATGAATGTACTACCAATCAATTGCATTAGATTACTTTGAGTCACAGCATTAAAAGTGAGGGACTTTTTCAGTTCAGTCTCTTCAGGCCATTTACAAACATCCACACACAACTGAGCATTGACATGCTTGGCCCTTGCGTCTTGACGGAAGATCCTCAAAGTGCACTTGTTCAACTCCACCCAAGTAAAATAAACTTTCCTGAGATTAGGTCACTTATCCCTGTCAAGAATCTTTCACCCCTAGGTTGTAGAGGCTGAGTGGATGATCAATTCATTGGCAGGCCAGACAGTAATTTAACTTGCTTTGTCTGACAGGAGATGGTGGAACTGCTAAACAGAGGCTTTACTTGTAATCTTCTTATCATCTTATCCTGGAGTGGTTTAGAGGGGAGTACAAAGCCTCTTCAGCCTTTTTCTTCAAGTCTGAGGGTTGGTGTCAAGAGGCAGAAATAGCCTAGCATTCCAGGAATCCAATGGGTTACATTCAGTGCAATCCCAAGTGTGTATAATCAATGTATGTTGTACAAACTTCACAAGATATTGGAAAAGTGTGGGCTGTATGATTTCTGTATTGAGATACAGGACTCCTGCCTGATTTCTCTGGATCCTTATAACATCAGGAAGGATCTTTTCTAGCCTGATAATCCTTTTTCAGACAATCCCATCTCCCTGGTTTTCCAAAGAAAGAGATCAGACAGGTAAGTCTCCTGTGTTTTGATTTCTTCTTTGTCCTCCACTATTGATATGACTAAAGGCGCGTCCTGCCCTTGAAAAATGGTTGGAGAAATTGAGATCATTTCTCCCGTCACATTTTTTTCTGCCTCATCAGTGTGGTGGGTTTTTTTTAAAGAGCCATTTATGCCCTGCTTCAGTCTGAGAAACTTAGAAACATGCTTGCAAAAAGATTTTTTACTCAATTTTGCAAAATCCAAAGAGGAAGAAGAAATCTGAGATGATGGGCTTGCATGTATTCCTTCCCTCTCATGCTTTTATCTTTGCTGACTCTGGATTTAATTTCTTCCTTTTGACATGACCAACTTTCAGTTTTGCAGTTTTCCAAAAATAAGGAACTGGGAGATTTGTTGCACAGGTTAATCTTAGTTTAATCCACGGGTATTTTTCCAAGGGGTTTTTCTTTTTACAAAGTTAAAAGTGAATTTTAGCCTGGTAGGTAAGCTACCTAATGAATATGGTTTTCCCTTTCTGCATATCTGTAATTTCTCATCAACTAAGGACAAATGAACAACCTACCTTCCTGTCATAAGAAAGTGGCACAGACAGACTTGTTAGAGAGCAGTCATGCACCCAGCACAAAAGCAAATGAGAAGAAGGACCTACAAAATTAATATCCTCTGGAACAGGATAAAAATCCTCTGTTGACATTTGCTGTTCCTGTCAAGCCTAATAAAGAGATTTTTACCTGTATTTGCCTATTCAACACTTCAGCCCTTCAGCCAATTTTGGAAATTATTTCTGATTTATGGCTTTCTTTCCTATAGGAGTCATCTTCCTGTCAATTATCCCTCAAATCAAGTGCTAAGTGAACCCTGGCTGGGTAAAAATTAGCAAGAACTGGGTAAGAGGAAAGAAAACATATAGGTTTTTTTAAAAAAAAGAGGTATGGGAAGGACAGAAAGAAGGGAGGGAGGGAGGACAAAGAAGGAAGGAAGGAAGGAAGGAAAGAAGGAAGGAAGGAAGGGAGGGAGCGAGGGAGGGATTATATGAACAAAATTGCTCATTTATATCTGGTGATATTTATGAGTTACACAAATATGGACTAGGATGAGAAGAAGAAAGCATTCTTTAGTGCTCATTATGATTTCTTGGACTTCACTACTATTTGAAGTTCCTATAACTGATTAGAGGTGCAAAAGCAAAATTGAAGACTTTTTCTATTAACCTTCCATGCTGTATCTCATCTCAGTAAGCCATGATTTGCTTAAACAAAATCTGCTACATGAGGCACAACTAGTTGAGTCCACTTTTCATTCTGTGACATAAATGATGATGCTGAAGTCACAGTAACAGAGCTCAGTCAACGCATTAAATCCAAAGCCATCAGGATCCATTATATGTTGGCATGGCTTGTAAATCCTGTCTACTAACTTCTGGTTTTTATCATTAGGAATTTATATGTCACCTCTAAGTGTCCTTCTTCCCCAAAACATTGTACCTATTTATGATGTCTGATAAATAATGTATTCAAACCAATGGGCAGATGAAATTACCAAAAAATAAAATCATCTCTGCTTGTACCTTCCAGTTAATTGTTTTTCTCCAACATTTTTTCCTTTGAATCCTTCAATTCTTCAGTTACCAGACAAGATGTCTGCTGTAGCCAGTATGCAATTACAAGCCATGGTTTCTTTTCTATAGCAATCCATATGATGAAGCCTGGAATTTCTCTTTTCCCCTTGCTCCGTGAAGAAGCAAAACTATCATTTTATTGCCAACTCTTTTCAGAGGACTGGATTGAGCATCTAATCTTATTGATGTATGTGCATGTTTTAATTATCTTTTATATACCACCAAGGTATCATACGATGAAAAGTGATATTAAATAATAATAGTAATAAGAAATAATCTGGCTTATAAGGGTAGTATAAAGGTATGCTTTGTTGGTTTGGGTTTTTTTTTCTGAGAAGAAACACTGTAATAATATTAAAAAATATCAAAGGTCAACAAATACAATTTCGTACAAGACTGAAGGGGAAAAAATTTAAGGTAGAGACAAAATCATTCCCAGGAACTGGCCTATTCCTAGTTGAAGCAAGGAGCTGAATTTGAGGATTCTGCTCTTTGATCCAGAACATAACTCTTCTACCTATTAGATTCCCCATCCCATTTTCTGTCTCTTTGCCACCCCCCCATGACAACAAAAACAAAATTGTCCTGGTATCCTTTTGTCTTTTCTATCTTCAGCTTCTCATGGGCTGAATTCATATGACATGCTTAACCAAGTTATTAAATTGCTTATATTATGTCTTTGTACAACATACTGGATCAGAAGCTACCCAACATAAAGATTTACATGCCATGCTAAGCCGTAGGAAAATAACTGTCACCACAAGCCAAATTGACCAAGCTTAATATATTCTTCAAATGCAGCTACTGTGTCTTTTGAGAATGTTAAGTGAACCCAACCACTCATCCCAGCTAGTGAGATAATATTGAAGAGTAGCTCCAAGTTATGAGGACCCATACAAGAGGCCTCTGGTTTTTCAGCCTGATTCCTCCTGAATGTATCAGTGGAGTTTGTCCTGTTTCTATAGTGATGTTCCTACTTTTCCACAGCCATACATGGGGCTGTGCTGATATTATTTCCAATCCTACCTATCTCCTCGACTGGTTCCCTTCACTTTAGTCATGACACATTACCAAACCTTACACCATCCTAAATTCAGCTTCCAGAATTGTCCAGTTAGCATGGAGAACTGGAGAATCTCCTCCTCTGTTTTGTACATATAGAATTACACAGGGATAAAAACTTCTTGATTTAAATTTAAATTTCCAGGATTTCTGGATAAAGGTAATGTCATCCTCTTGAGCTTTCTTCCCCAATCTAGCATCCTCCAGCTCTGTTGGGATTGCGGTTTCCAGAATTCCTAACACATAAGAATAAGTTATGAAAATCCAGGGGATAACAGATTCCTGAATAGAATTCTGAATAAATTACATTATTTATGTCATTTATATTATGATGTCAGGACATGTCATTTGCTTCCTCCTTCCCTTATCAACAACAAATGAAAAGTATAGGAGAAAAAGAGTTTTTTGAGTTATGTTCAGGAGAGGAGCTGTTTTTTAGGCCACATTTTAAAGGATAATGAGGAAGGATTGGAGATACGCTACTTTAATTTCATCCATGGTTCCCCTCTAGCAACTGGGCTTCTTATCATACCTGAATGTCCAGAGAATGTTTAAATGCTTGATAGGGCAAGAGGGTTAAATAGCAAGCCGTTTGGCAAGAGTCAAACCAACAGAGAGCTCTTGCCAGTATTTTATATACTATCTTTAGTTGCCTTTTCTGAGCAAGAGAATTAGCAAGTCCAGAAACTTGAGCCTATTTTGAAATGCTGTCATCGAATGTATGCCATAGTGTGATAATGGCGAGCCTCTGAAGTTTACTCAAGGAGACAGATCGCCTTGCCAACTCAAGAGCTCAAAACTTACAAGACGTTCTTGAGATCCCAGGAATGAGTAGCATGTTGCCTGAAAGCAAGCAGTCTCCAGGCTTTACAATAGGTGCTTTGGGGGGTTACACAAAGTCCTGGCAAATGAACTTAATTTTTGGATCAGGTTCCTCTGAAGAGATTGGTATTTAAACTGTAACATAATCTAAAGGTCTGCAGCAGTGGAATGGGAAGAAGATGTGGTCTTATTGAGTCTTACTGAATTCTGAGGCAATGACCTCTAGAAATTGCTCAGTATTTATATATGGCATATTTATTTATCTGGAATAGTTTTGAGCTGGCTATAAATGGATTTGTATTCTCCATGTGTATATGCATGTTTGTTTATGCATATGTGTGTTCTACCTCTTGTAGCGCTCCTGGAAACTGACATAAGGGCAGAAATGTTTGTGAATGGTGCTGATGGTGTATCAAAAACACCAAGATGGCAGCCACTACCATGCTGTTTCAATTTATAATTGTACATATGTTTCAATGTATAATAGGGTGCCATTCTCTCTTGCAAAAATATATTTTGATTTTCTTGTGTAGTCCTGAAATTCTTGGCATTTTCTCAGCCAGCCACTAACCAACCTGAACTCAGCCTTTCTTAACTTCTGACCTCATGATAGGTCAGATGCAGCAATCTAAGACAGATAGGATAAAGCATCAGTTCTGAAATTTAGTTTCAAGCTGGCTGGATCAACTCGTAGTAGAATCATGCTTCGAATTGGAATATAATTCCAACTGAATCACTTAATCAAATTTGACTTCAGTGGAATCAAGTGGTCTGAGAAACATCTTGTAAGTCTCGAGGTATTTGGATCACTGACTCTTTATTTTGAACTGGACTGTAAATTCTCCATGTCCCTTATTGTGTGGAGCTTTGAAGGAGCTTCAAGCAAAATATGAAGCCTCAGTATATGAGGCTTGCCCTTTCCAATGAAAGGGGCTCTGCACATGTTCAAAGCAATGATAGACGTCATTATCTTCAGGAAGAGACTGCAAGTTGTGCCACCTTCATCCCTTCATTAAGTTTTATGAAGTGCAGGGTGCTGTTCTGTCATACAAGGTGAAGCAACACAACTTTAAGGCACAAAGCAATGATAGAAGTCATTATCTTCAGGAAGAGAACATGTATATACATGATCCCAAAAGCACATCAAGTATTTTAAAATTAACATTATCTTTGACAATATCAAAATTGTCATTTCATCTTCCATGAAAACCAAATGATAAATAATATTTATCCAATGATAAATAAGCAAATTCTATGAAATTGTCCTGCTGATAAAAAAAAAGGTTATTTGTCAGATCTCCTTTAGAAGACGGATCAATAAACATGGACTATCACTTAAGAAAAAGCCATTCAGGTTTGTCAAATTCAAAATATTTTAATGATCTTATGAACTATCAGCTGCAAGGAAACTGGAGGGTTTTTTAAAAAAAATCAGGATGGCAAATATCTTCACTTCTTAGAATCAGAACCCTCCCCTTCACTTGTAAGACTTTGTCATGTTGTTTATCTTCCCATGGACACCTCTGACCTCTACACTTTTCAGAAGCATCTCATAGGGGCAGGGGTATCAAATTTGGTAAGGTGTTGGACAGAGTGTCTACATGGAAGCCCTCTCACTTCTGAATGTGTGTGTGATGTGGCTGCACATCTAAACAAGACAAGGTTCCATCTATCCTCTTGCCAATTTTCACACACATGCACACATGTATTTATATATACACAAACATATACATATATACATACATACATATATAGATATATATATATATATTTAAATACACACACACACATATGCCCTCTGTCTCTACCTGAACATTCCACAACTTTCTACATAAATGAGAAATAACCCAGCAGGCTTGTTATGTCATTGTTGGTAGTAGTCAAAGGAGTACATTTGAAATAATACAACTTTTTTCTTGCTTGAAAAGAGCAAGAAAGAATACACTAGCCTTCAGACTGAGCGTTTTGAAAGGGGGTTGGGATGATTTGGTCTTTGCATTGGTTAACTTCATTGCAAAATGTGGTCTCTGAAGGGAATAGGAAAGGGGGAATCTGTCCATCAGATCCAGAAAAAAAATGAGCATTCTGGCACTTAATCGTATTAGAGCTCCCCAAGCCGCCTGAGTCAATTTAATCAAATCATATCTCAGACGTGGTGTTACTGGTTTCCAACCCTATTAGTAAAATAAAAGTTAGCACTTATTAAATGAGGATCCTCTTGTATGTTGATCATCTGACTAATTTCAGGCTGACGGCTTTGTCTCTTAATAGAAAAACAAGGATTCTGAGACTTTGTATATCTAAGTCCTGGAGAACCTAACATTCAACTGTGCTAAAGCCAAAAACAACAACAGGGTTTGCTATTATGAAGTAAAAGACACACACACATATTTAAATCCATCAAGCTATTCTCTCTTGAGATAGTAATCCAAATAAATTAAGAGTATGAAATAAGAAAAAAAATAACTAATTCTAGTTTCTTGGAGACAATCTATGTATGTGAACACTAAGAGATGACACCAGCCTGATGGCACATAATTAATCAAACCTAGTTTACAGCAATACCATTCATGTTACTTCTCTCAGCTTTTCTATCTTTGAAAACCATCTTTGCTTGCATTACATCTGTATGCTGCTTCTTACCTTGACTTTTTAAAAAACGTCTCCACTCTCTGGACTCTTTAAATTCGTCAAGTCCATCTAAACATCCACCTCTGTTTCGCACATTGACGATACAGTTTGATGCTATACGGCTAAACCACTTCAGTATACTTCATTTAAACTAATAATTTTTTTGCATTTAATCTACATTCAACTTATGTTCATTTTTTTAACCCTATTTTTTCTTTTTTGACCACATGTACTTCTTTGCAAAGCATCCCAATGCTCCCTGGCATATACAATATCAGAGTGGGCAAAAGCACATTCTTATACACAACAGTTGTCATTTTTTCCCACATGGATTCATTTCTCATGAGAGACCACCCTCTTCCTTTCTCCCAGCATTTCCCTGACTTAAAATGACTCCAACCATTCCCCATCTTTTGTAAAAGTTGTACCACGTTTATTTAATGCATTAGTTCCTCACCATTTGTCAAACGTTCAATCCATTTCCTCTGTCAAACACCGTCATCTGGTTCTTTGACCCATCAAGTTTCAGATCCTTGATCCTTGTTACTTTACACTAACTAATAACTAATAGTTATTGCAAATCAGTCAGGTTCTCAGTCAACCACATACCACTGTCTATGTACAAAAATGCATAAATATTCATGTTCTCAACAGACTTGCAATATCAGCACAAGCATTTGTTCTACACTCATCATATACTGCATTTGTAATTATGCAGTTATAGCATAGTGGAACAAAATTAAGATATAGAGAAGTTCTAAAAATCTAAAGGATTTCTAAAAGTGGACATTGCTGGGAAAGGTTATAGAAGAGGTTCAGAGGAAGAACTTGATGCATTTTTTTCCAATTTATGAATTGGAACTTGATAGGTTTCAATATGTGAGCAATTCATTTAGAGGATCAAGAAATGGAAAAAAGTAATCCAGAGAATACCAGAAGAGATCCTTCAGTATATTCAGAAGGCAGCTAAATTGCTTGACAATGTAAAACGAAGAACTATTATTGTGAAGGTGCCACGTTTTATTTTATCTCTTCACCATGGGACAGAAAAAAGGGTCTAGAGGGAATAGGTAAGAAAAGTAATGAAATAATGTCTGAAATCCAAACTACATTGAGACCATAATGCTTCGTCGTGTTACATGATGGTTGTTGCTTTAAAGACTTGATGTAGCTGGATATGTTATGCATCCTGTACATGCTTTTCTGAATTAACTCATGGGAAACATATGTTGGCATCCTGCAGTCATAAGAACAATTTTTATTTGATTAAAACCACAGATTCATATTTTCTGCTTCTTAAACGAAGTTGAGGTACAGTTAATATGGTCACTTAGAAAGGCTTTCACATTTTACCATTAATAATCTGCTATTTTAAAAATAAATTGGGCCATACAATGTCAGAATGCACTGTTCACCTTAAAAATCTAAGGGTTGTTTTTAATCCCTTAGGTTACCCTATTGACAAGCCAATGATCAGAAATTGGCCAAGGTTATTCAATTAATGAAATCCCTAGGAGGGGATGTCCTGTGATTTCAAGTGATGCATGCAGCAGAACAATTAACATGAAATCTAACAAGCTATTTCGAAGTTCCTGTTACTTTTGCTAGAATTTCCAGTTTTCTTATCTCCCTGGAGCCTTTCATGCAACTTTCAAACAATACTCTGAACAATCAAGGGATATACTACAGTAGTCTTTAACTTGGCATTGGAAGATCTGGGATGGTCTGTTCTATTTAAAGACAAATTTCCAGCCAAGCGATTATTAAACTCCAAAAGAAAAAAAATGTCAAACTTAACCCAGAGATGACACTGAAAAATGTAATGGACCATTCCTGGAAGCCAAATTTAGGCTGTTAGTAGCAGATTAAAGTCCAGGACCGCCAAGATAGCATTCTTAGAAATCCCATCTATTTCAGGCAGAGGACATGAAAGGATGAGATGACAGTGTCAATCAGTTTGGCACAGGGAACTTTGGGAGACAAGCCAAAAACATACGAGAGAAATGGGCTCCATTTGAGCCAAACCAAATTTCTTCAAAGTTGATAAAATAGCATTGAAACCGATTCCTGGAGGTACTGCTCCATAATCAGTTCGAATGAGTGTCGATATTTCAGGAAATACTACAGTGGATTGAACCAAAACTGGAAGTGGATAAATGGGTGGTCATGGCAAGCGAAGAAAAGGAGAACATAAGATCATCGACAAGGCCCCTGACAACACTTCAAAAGCAATATGGTGTACTGTTATTGGTATACCAAAATGAGAAATTTCAAGCTAAGTCCCCATCCCCCAAATGAAAATATAGAAGATATAACAGAATCTGGGTGGAATGCAGTGAGTTAAGGGATTATAAAGTTTATAGAAAAGATAGGAAAGGATGCATTGGGAGAAAATTGTTTCTTTATATCAAGAAGGGCACAAAGCTTAATATCCTAGAAAACTTTGGAAGCTCAGATTCCTTCGTAGAATTACTATGGGTGGTAATAACTGGCCATAACTGTAAATTGGATCCAGGGATGTGCTATCAGCCACCTGATCAAGTATTGAGGACTAACTTGAGATGGTGGAAAAAATCAAGGAAGCTTCTTCCTTAGCCAAATACAGCACTTCATTGGCTACTTCTCAGAGGCAGGAATGTCCTTTCACCTGAGTCTCTGATATCTTCTAGAGCTATTTTTATCGATAGGATTTAATAGCACACTATTTATAACACTTGCCTTGCTTATAGAAGGTTGATGATTTGAAATTTGGCATAATTTTTCTGAATTACTATTTTAATTATCTTTTTCTTTAATTGTCTATGGGCTTTCTTTTCTTTCTTTTTTAAAATAAGTATAGTAGTGCATCCATTAATCTTTTTTTTTTCAATTGCTTTAGGTATGAGGGTTTGAAACCTCTCTCCGTGACGCTTACGAACCTTCTTGTCCCAGAAAGAAGCGTGAGAACGGATCTTTCCCTATTAGACCTGTGTTCAAACTTGAAAATGTCTTCATGGTAACACTAATGGATATTTCAATGAAGCCCAGGTTTCATTGAATGGAAGCTTACATGTTGATTCCAAAGAGTTATTCTTAAAACTTATCAGTTCTGGAGTCAGGGTTCTTGCTTATATTCTAAAATTAAGTACGCTTATCAGTTTGGGGAAGCTTGGACGGCTCTCTTGATTACTCTTTAGAACTGTCCTCAGTTGAAGCTTCTCAAAACATCTCATAGACATCAAGGAAGCAGATAGAACTTTCTCCTTCTCCTCCACTGGATGCAAAATGTATTCCCCTCTAAGAGAAGAAAACATCAGACAAATTAGCTTTTTGCTAGTGGTGATAGGGGGAGGAAGTAAAGCCTTGCCGGATCTTTATTTACAGCCATCCCTCTTGAGGGATGCCAAGTGACATGGAATCTATCTGCACGAAGAAAGTCTGTGTGATTGGAATGTTCCCATTCGGTGTGGATAGTGGGAAAAAAGAGCAGGAAATGGCATCTCATCCTCCCCCTAGGACCAATACCCCGCTCATTATTCTTGTTGAATTCCCCAGCTTTGTTTATATTTTAGGTGACAAGACACAAACCAGGAATGGGAGTGATGGAAGGAAAAAAGGAGGAGGATCACACTGGCCATGAACGGGCAGCCCGTGGAAGCAGATTGCTCTAGTTTTGACAACACCCATTTGGCTTCATGTAAGAGGACATGTTCTCAACCCACATCATCTGGAGATTCTAAAAGTGTGATTCATCTTGACATGCAAGCCTGACTCTTCCCCTGTGCTAAACATTCTTTACAGAACACCAGAGAGACGGAGATGGAGGCCATGTTCCTGCAGGCCCCATGGCATCGTCTCCCCACCTCTTCCACTGTATTTCAGGGAAAGACTTTCCTATGAGAAACTCTTATTAAAATATTGGCTTTGCAATTGCGACAGGACTATTCTAAGGCATTTCCGCACATTATTATTATTTTTTTCTTTTCATAATGTTCCTTCTTTGAATTCCCAGCAACATCTGAGAAGGGAAAATTTCATTTAAATCGTTGATAACCTTTAGAGGTCAGGCACCAATAACCTGTGGGGAGAGGATGAATGGAGGGTCAGCCTTGAACTAACAGCTTCCAGCTTTAGTCCGGTGCCCACAGTAACATCCATTATTACCAAAGAAATGCAGGAAGAGAATTCTGGATCCAAAATCAAGCCCAACACCAGATATGTTTGTCTAAAAACACGAGTCTCACAAGCGAGATGTCTTATCTTCTCCTTCTTTTGCTTATCTCCTCCTAAGGAATAGAAGAATAAGTCTTATCTAATATCACAGGACTTTTTACAACCCTATTTGGAAAGGTCTTTCTGGTCACACGCACCTTAGGCCGAAAAGGAAAGCCTCTGATTACATTTTTTCCCCTTCCGCGTGGCTGGGCATCAGAGAACAATGCTGTTTTTAATTGCACTTTTACTTCCTCTATCAAAAGTGGATAAAAAGGGGGCAGCCGCTTCCAATGGAGTCACTTGCTACGTCTGCCAGGCAAATGCAGACATTGTTGTAATCCAAAGGGGAGGAAAACATAGATCATTTTAAAACTGAAATTTAAATGAAAGTCAAAGTTCCCCTGGTAAGAGGCTAAATATAGTTGTTCCATTCATAAGATGTCGGAGGGAGGTTGAGCAGCATCTTTTCAACCGTCCGAGCGCATGAAGTTCATGGATGAGGGAGAATACCACCAAAGAGCATCATTCTTTGTTGGGCTGTTTTTGGTGGTGGTGACAACATTTGCATTTTCTGCCTTAAGAATCCGAATATCTGAAGCTTTCTCGGGGGGCCAAGCTAGACATGGAGGCTGCAACAGAGAAGAACTACTTCCTTGTATTTTTCCCCCCATAACTTCTCATTGAATCTGATAAAAGAGAACTTGCTTTCAGGATTTGCAGGGAAGTCCTTAGACAGTAAGTAGAAAATAGTGCTCTTGCAATGTCGTGAGGAAGCTGAGGTCCACCCTTTCACCATTCTTCATCCACTGTCCACCGTCTTCTTGGTTTCCCTCACTTCCGTTCCATGCTGAGGATAGACCTTAGGAGGAACTCTGTGATGGGGCTTTTTCAAATGGGGTTGGCTGCGGTGGGATGAAAAGATGGATTGCAGAAACAAGAGCAGAAACCTCTCATTTGCGACCAAGAGAAATGCAAAAGAAATCCTGATTTCATCTTGATAACTTGGGTGGGTGGGTGAGGAAAGAAGTTGCTTTTCTGGGGAAATAGAATTTTGGAAAAAGTGCAAGGAAGATTTTTGCACAGCATTCTTCATTAAATAACAAAGCAAACATTCAGAACCTGACATTTCAAACCATACGCTAGGAATGTGCCACATTTGGCAACGAATGTTCTGTCTGAGCAAACAACAATCCTTGGATGAGTGATTTGCCTCTGCAACTATAATTCCCAATCACTTGTCTTTCAAGTTCCGACTATAGGTAGTCTTCGACTTATGACAGGTTGCTTAATGGCAGTTCAAAGTTACAAGTTACCTGGAAAACCGAACTCAAGACCCGGGTCCAAAGTTCTGATGGTCACCTCCCCCCTGTGGTCATGTGACTGCACTTGGGATTGTTGGCAACACAGCTGCATTTGCAGCTGTTTGCAGCATCCTGCAGGTATGTGATCACATTTTAGGATGATTTTGCCAAGGAATGGAATCACGGTCAATAGCTCTGCTTGATTCTTCATTGTGTCCAGGATATCCAACTGTCTGGGTCAAGAATGTTTAGTATGCCGATGCGAAGTCATCATGATTCAACCCAACTTTCATATTCAAATGTGGCATGAATCAGTTTAAACTTACATTTCAGAAACAAAAAGATTCACATCAAGCTAACTTCAGGGCTTGAGATGCAATTTGCTTTGATCTGAAGATTCGGCTTTAAGATTTGCACATGCCTCATATCTATCAAACAATCCAGAACTCCCTTGAGACCAAAAGCAGAAAATATATTCAGAGAATGAGTGCCATAGAAGATTTCTCCATTTGGCCAGGATCTCCAACAAATATAAATGAGTTTTCAGAGAGCCAAGAGGCAGAATAAATCACTTGGACCATTTTTTTTTGTCTCCTCAACCCCAGTAACAGTCATGCAGTTTGCTCAATGGCTGAGTATTGAAGTTGCAATCCAATAGAACTAGAAGATGCCAGTCTCCTTATTGGCAGGCTTGTCCAAAGTGAGATTTATCATCCTAGTCATTGGGATTCTACACTAAGCTGCAGCTTCATTAATCTTCTCTACTTCCTTTTGAATGAGAGTACTGTCGTAAAGGAAGTGTGTTGACTGAGGTCACATTCAGAATCAATGGTAGTGATTAAGGCTGCAACACATAAACCCATACACACACACACTTGGGATGTGCCAATTAGTGTAAACATGTTCTTTTTATAGCTGGGTATGTGGAGTAGACAGACAGACAGACAGGCATCGAGAGAAGATTGGAGGGATGGCTAGATACTTTTGAAAAATATATGATTTGTTTTTTGAGAAACGTGTATGGTTTGTTTGCTTAATCTCTTTCAAAAAAAAAAGAATACCCCACATGCTCATAACTATGCTCACTGAAGACATGATTCCTCTTTCAAGGAATGGTGCCTGGCTCACTTCAGAATTTGAATTTGAATTCTGGGCATTCGAAAGATATTTTTGATATGAAAGAAAGCAAACCCTAAGATGCCTGCTTAGGTTCTATATGTTTAAAAATAAATCAGTTTTTTTTAGAGAAAGTTGAACATCGTTTGCAATTAATCTACTGGGGAGAAACCCTAAATCAACCCTGTGAAGAAAAGATGCTGATGTTTTTCCATGTCCTTCACATTTTACTGAGACATCCCTTGTTATATTATGTTACAGCTGTTACCTCTACTCAGTCAATGGATGCGCATATTGACTGATTGATCAGGATCAACTTAGTTTACTGTAATTTAAAATCAAATTTTTGATGCTATTTTCTTTATTTTTCTC
Organism: Acrochordus granulatus; assembly: GCA_032468055.1. Taxonomy (NCBI): domain Eukaryota; kingdom Metazoa; phylum Chordata; class Lepidosauria; order Squamata; family Acrochordidae; genus Acrochordus; species Acrochordus granulatus. Next base: position 42,497 of record JANHZU010002814.1, on the reverse strand, counting down.
TTTTCTTTTGTTTTTGTGCCTTTGACTTTGCTTCTTAAAAGCTGATCGGGAAGGTTGCAAGTGGCAATCCCATGATCTCAGAGATGTCGAGACCATCGTTAAGTCATGAATTGCTTTTTTCAGCAGCATCATAACTTCCAACAGTCATTAAACGAATGGACATATTATTTGTCTACTTTCCTCACAATAAAGGCAGATTTTACTGCCTAAAAATGCCGCTATACATTGTTGTATATTCGCTACGGACTTCTGCAACCATAAAAGCATAATCTGAGCCTGATATCTACCAAGCTTTGCTTCACTTCACTGTGATGAGCCAGAACAAATACTTCAACATCTGGTTTTATGTCCCAAGTCTTTCCCTTACAACAACATTTTGCTGCCATTTCATATCCTTGCTTTGGAAGTAAGAGAAGAATGGTTTAAAATTGGAAACTCTATGATTGCATGAACTATGGAAAATACCCTCTGTCAGTTGGATAGACAGGACACTCTCAACTGCTTCCTAGCTACATAACTCTATGAACATCACACAACAGAGAAATACTGCCTTTTTTAAAATAGTTTGTGAAAATTAAGTCTTTTCAGTTGTATTTTTATTTTGATAAAATACTAATCATATTTCCACCATAAGGAATGAGACTACTTCTTTTTTCTGCACAGCAAGATAAGAATAAGTGGAGCACAACTAAAGTTAGCATGAAGAGCCAAAACATAAATATGCAGCAATGGAGCAATGAAAAAAAAGATTAAAATGTGTTTGCCTGGACAAAACAGGAGGAATTTTGAACTCAATATTCATCAGGAAGATGGCTGCAGAAGAGTTTAGCTGTCCTTCCAGAAAGCAAAAATTAATTTGCTTTGGCCAAATTAAAATTAATTAAAATTATGCAATGTTGCCCTTGTGTTAATTTTAATAGTGAGGTTGTTGTGATTTAAGGCTACAATTAGTTCTAGTGTTTGAAAGAAAGCACTGTAATCGAGACAGGACATTTTAATAATCCTGGTTATAAACATTTAATACATCATCTTTAGGGACTCACAAACACATTGTAATTAACTTTTACAACTGAAATAAATCAGATTGCATTAGCATATTGCAAAAAGAAAAAAATCATTTGCATGATTGAGAACAGCTTCAGAAAATTATGTATAACAGGCTCTCGTGTAAACATCAGTGTGGAACTGCATTTCAACTTGTTTTATTTTATTAGAGGGGTGTGCCTCTCCGTTACAACAAGTTCAAAAGAAGAAAGTGCTTTGCACTTTTCCTTTGCATGATCCTCTCCATGATCATGACTAACTTTCAGATCGTGTCCTAGTAAAAAAGACATCAAGTGTCTGTCATGACCAAGGTCAACTGAATGGTTTTCAATGAAAGGATTAGGGTTTTTGTTGTTAAAACGCTTTAGACACTCTTTGACATCTCAAACTGCCCAGATGAAACCAGCAGAACTATTTGTTGGGGATGATGGGAATTGTAATGCAAAACATCTGGAGGGTTCCAACCTGAACGACTGTTTTGGAACTTCAGACTCCCAGCTTTGTATGTGCAATTGATTAAAATCAAAGACATGTAAACTCTGTTATGCTCAACCAGGATTTGCTTTAAGAAGGTTTTGCATCGTTCTCATTGGCCCTTTATTCTCTGCCAATATTTTTGCACTGCTTCAGCAGTTTCTTGTTCATACAAGACAAATTTTGTAATTTTAAATAAATTTTTACACCTTCCTTTCGCTCTTCATTCCTGAGTTTGAAAAGGAATTCTCTTTTTGATGACCATTTCTCTGCTTCATTTCAGAACTGAATTGTACCTTTTTACCTGTAAAAAATTAACTCTGTTTGCAATTTATATGCTGTTCTGTGACCATAAGAAAGATTTGATTCCTGCAATTTGTTTGTGTGAATAGATTCAGACTTATTCAAAATGTTGATTATAGAATCAACAATTTTTAAGAAGTCAATTATATGAGCCAAAAATTATCAAATATATTATTGTAGTCATATAAAAAAATTTATTTTATTTTAAATACAGATCTGTTTTTTCCCCCCTTTGGAAAGGTAACAGGAATGATATACACTTTTAAAATTTATTTGCAAGCTCCTTACCTCATATGTTTATTTGCATGGATTTCTATAGATTATACATTGTTTTATTCATGCATCATTTAGCGATGAAATATTTTTATGTCATTTTCTGAGGCAAGAAAAATAAATCTTTTTTTTTAAAAAAGCCTTCTAAATATGTTAATATGAGCAGCTTAAAAACAAGAATTGAAACTTGTTTTATCTCTGCTCATTTAAAAACAGAGTGCAACATCCAAGTTTGCAAAATCCATTTGAAATAGACACCAATGAAAATACTTCTAAAAAAAACCCTGATGATTGATTGATTAATTGATTGGCCGATAATTTGCCACCAAGTTGTTTTCAGCTCTTAGCAACCGCATAGATTTTAAAAATTATTTACTAATTTAATGTACCCTTGGATAATGATGACCCTACTGTTAATTATTAATTCATTAACATTAGTCTACCTCACCTGAAAAAGCTAAATATGATTCACAGGTCAGCACTGATGAGGTAATGAGATTCAAACTGCCTTGTGAAACAATGTGTCATAAACATGTTCAGAAAACCATTTCTCTTGCACTGAGTTAGACATTTATTCAGTCAAGGTCTATGAAGGTCATATTCTCCTTCAAGTCAATCCTGACTCCTGGTAATTAAATGGACAGGCCCATGGAGTTATCTTGGCAACCTTTTTGGAAATACTCGGCCAGCGTTTTCTTTACTCAGAGAATGACCAGCTGGTTTAGTAGGTGAAGGAGGAGTAGAACTCAAGTTTTACTGTTCCCAGTTTAGTATCTTTAATAATAATAATCTTTATTGTCATTGCGCCATGTACAACGAAATTAAAAATAATTACACTAGACTGGCTTTCTATGAACTTCATTTCATTTCACGGAATCTAAGCAAGATTCTTGTGAAGGGTATATTTTCACCCTCATTCGATGCATGCAATCTTATAAACTCTACCAATCCATTTTGCTTGTTTTCTCCAAATAGTTCAACTTTGTCCAGACACTTTTTCCAAAATAAAGACGCAGAACATTCAGTTTGTATTCCCGGTGCAGCTTGAAGGTGAAGAGCACACTTTTCAAGGTGATTTGCTCGGTTTATATGGCTTATTAAATTCACTTTAAGCGTCAATTAAGATATCATTTTAAGTTGTTCTAAAATATTCAACCCGTTTTATTTGGTAGCTCTGAATTGAAACATTGGTTTGCACCATACCATAAGTTCTTCATCCAGTGGAAAAATGTTAATCCATTACCACTCAATATCTCTTTATCACATAATAATGAATTGACTTTCCAATTATTTGGGGAATGCTTAACTTTCCTTCAATTGAGAAATCTGTGCTTTCAACTTTTCTTGGCATGTGGTTGTCCAAATGCCTCTTACAATTTTTTCATTTATTTTCTTGTAATGGGAGAGATACCCATTTCAAAGGAAACAAGCAAGACTTTTTCCCCTCTGGCCTGAGGTCTACGGAGTCAATGTTTTTTTCTCCTTGTGGACTATTCCTGATTGATTTTTTGAAGGAGTTAGTTAATTAACGGAAGACATGAAGTCTGTTGCATAATTAACAAAACATTTACCTAAAATCAATAGTCTAATTGCCACACCTATCATACATTGGGGATAGTGTTATCCAATTGAGAAGACATCATTTATATCTCCATGTTAACACAATGAATGGTGTGTTGTTCAAAAAATCAGCCAGATCTGTAATCTATTGGAACAATCAATTAAACATTTTAGCCTTGAAATACATAAACAATTAATGAAGAGTAAGGCCACCAGTTGAACTTTATATTATAGTTCATGCTGAACTATTCATGTTAGTCTCTTAGCACTTGAACTTCTCATGAACCGTGTGGCATAGGATATGTTTAAAAAACAAAACAAACAACAAAGCATTTAAAACAACTTTTTCCAAAGTGGTCCCTTCCAGATGTCATGGATTTATAATTCCATTGTTGGCTGGAGAATTCTGGAACTGATATTCTCACTACACACAAAAGGTGTTAAGTTGGCAAAATCTGATAAAATATCTGACATTATCGTACTATAGATTCATAGAATTGACTTTCAGGTCTTCGAGGGTGAGAAGAAGCCTCCCATTTTTATTTTGTTCAGTTTCTCATTTTTCCCACCTTAATTCAGTTCAGTGTAGCAAAGCGTTCATGAAAACGTGTGTGCACATTCGCACTCATGTTTGAATATGCACATTTGTGAGTGAAACATCTTCCCAGCAACTTTCACTAACCCATGATACAGATGTTCTGTGTGCAATGGGTGTGAAAATGCCCACTCTTTTACATTGTATATGCTTGTGGAATATGCACTATGTACATTCACACAGATATTTACAAGCTGAACAAATTTCTGCCTTGAATGTCTTCGTTAGTTGGCTGTTGAATTTGAGCCTTATCCATACTCATTTGCAAACTAGACACAATAAGCAGAAAAATGTTATGTCTGAACAACTCCTCTTCCTCCGTCTCCTCCTCCTCCACCCAATGAAGCAAATACCATCCTGGCAAATGCTGGGTGATAAGTGTGCTGCCTGTTCTCTTGTGATGTTCTCCAATTTCCCCAAACTTTGGCCTCTCTCTCTCTCTCTCAAACTTCTGCATTCTGCCCATGAATCTTTCTCTCTGAATCCTCTTTCTGGAATTGTTGCTTTGAGTTCACTCGACTTTTCACATGAAGTAGAGAGGGGGGGAGGGAAAGGGAGAGGAGAAAGTCCAGCTAATCTTTTCAAATTAACACAGTTCCGTATCTGGAAGGCCTCATTAGATGCGTGTCTGAGATTTATCAGCTCTCATTTGCTTAATATTGGGCCTAACTTTCGGCTCCTGGCCCTTTCAGCGGGGGGTAAGTGCGAATAAGGAAGAGTCCTTTGTCACTGCCATGCAAACCCGCTAATTTGCTCCGCCTAATAAAATTACAAATGAACGTAGCTTTACTTGTGCTGCCTTTATAAGTTATAATAACCTTGGTCCCCCATAACCTCCTGCTAGCTGAATTAATCAGATCGTATTAATATTTCTTCTTACTTTTCTTTTAACTGGTTCTTCTCTTAATTAAAGGGGCCAAAGACGTAAACAGGGTAGGTGACTGGAATGTGGTGTCGGGTTATAAACAAGGCTCATTACGAAGATGGATGTCCCAGCAGACTGCAGAAATTGCTTAGTCGGCAAGGAAGCCTTTTGCAATTTCCTTGCGACTCAAAGGACTCACGCCAGAACTTTACTTCCCTTCCCCCTTCCTTTACCTGCCTTTTTAATGTCTATAAAGGATGCTAATTTTGGTCAGTTAAATAAAAAGGGAAGGGATTCATCCGTCCGTTTCGGAAAAGGGCTTTGGCTTTCTCCTTTGCACCCCAGAAAGCTCGCTGAGCGAAAATTCAGGGGATGGAATCGGGAAAGGAAATTGGCCTTCTAATATTATTTGGGATGCATCGTGCATTATCCCGATGTCGATTTGTCTGTCATCGGAAGCTGAATCCGTTGATCCAAGGGAGTCGGCAAAAAAGAAAGTTCCTAACACTTCAAAGCACACTTTAGGAACGTTTGTTCGAGAACCTGCGTGGAAGCTGCAGGGGTTTTGTTTCTGAACTTTTCACATTTTTATTTTCTTAGAGCTGTTTGTTCATTTCTCATTTATAAACAGATGTCCGTCATAATTGGTCTGCCCACAATTCAAGGCATGTTTACTGAAAAGCAAGGCTGATGTTTTCCAAAAGGTTGATTCCCTGGTATGCATGCAGACAACCAGAGATGGATTTTGGACAACCAAACTGTATTTTGGAGAAACCTCCCAGTTGAGTTAATCCATGTTTCCATTCCTGGTCATTCACAGTGGGAAACCGTATATATTTTCAATCATACAGCTATCTATATAATGTGTGTTTCCCAGTTGGGTTATTTTGATATTTGGTTTTTCAAAAAAAAGATCAATTAACTTTCTGTTCTTAATTCTACTATGCACTCCATGCTGCAGTCTATTCTTTAAAAATATTTTACTCTGCGAGAATCCTTCAGTAATAAAAGCACTCGGATGATTGGAAAAGTATATATTGATGAATATGTTATTGTTGCAACAGTCAGGAGGTGGACATTTTTTGTACAACTGAGTGCTCAACTGCAAAACTGATGCATTGTATCTTTTTTTTTGTTGATCACTTTTCAGATCATGCTTCCCGTGTGTGCGCATCAGTCTAAGCAGCCAAGCATGTGAGATTACCAAAGGGAGCATTTTGCAGAGGAGAACAACTTTTACACATCTCCTTTGGCCACTTCATCAACCAACGACTTCGATCAGGCCATGCTTCATCTGTGAGAATTTCTCAAACTCTGCTTCTCCTTTGAAAGAACAAAAACTAGCAGGAGGGGGAGAAAAAAAAACATATAAAAGACTTTTTTCCCCCTGCACAGTAGCAAATATCTTCATGATTACCATTTGCAGTGGATAATTTGCAAATGTATTCACATCCTGTTTCTGAGCTTCTGGGAGATACAGGATTTTTCTGGATTGAACGAATGATTCATCGAGGGTATCCTAATGCCGTGAAAAGCATTTCTCTTCTAGCCATTCTGCTTCTACTTATTCGTTATTATTTGCAGGAGAATAACAACTTGGTCCTGACAATAATCATGGAGCTGGGAGCTTAAAGAAGTCACTGACATGTTTTAGTGCTCCGCGCACTACGTATCCCCCTGCTTTCAGAACTGGGTATTCCTTGAGTTTCAAACCTTTCCCAGAAAATGCAATCATGTTTGGAGATTGCCGCAGACTGATAAATACAGTAGTGACTCAGAATCAAAGTTGTAATACATGCTGTGATGTATGTATTTATTAAGATTTTTGGCAGACCTATCTCTGGTTTACTCTTCTGCTGATGAAGTTTGGGAGTAACTGTACATGCATTTCTCCGAAAGATAAATCGCCATTCTTCCCAAGGACTCTTGCTGAGGCCACCTTAGTGAAGGGAGTCTGTGTTTATCTGGACTTCATTTCCCTTCCCCCTTCCCTCTCTCTCTCTCTCTCTTTTCCTCTCTTTCTCTTTCAAAAAAGCTTGACAAGGCATCTTGATCATTTCCTCATTCGGAGGCCTACCCACGGCCGAGCACACCACCCCCCTCTTTGAAATGTTATTATACTGTCATGAGCCTTTCTTCACTCAGGACATTGCTTCATTTCCACCTTTTGTCTTAGCATGGATCTGAATGATGCTCTTTCAGCAATATACGGGCGTTGAAACTCCCCTGTTGCACCCTTGCATAAATATACAACACCCGTCTTGGCCAATAATTCACTTCAGGCCTGGAAAAACATCAACTTCCTTTATTGGTCAGAATCTCTGGCAATTCCCAACAGCTGTATGTTTTCACCTCTGAGGATCCTTATCTTCAAGTTTCCATTTGTCTCAGCACTATTCCAGTGGATTGCCAATAAAAATGATTCCCATTTTTATAACCCCTGAGAATGCAGGAAGCTAGCTTTCCAGAAAAGAAAGGAAAAGAAAAGGAGGGGGAGGACAGAACTCACATTTTCTCTCTTCTCTCTCGTTCAGTAGGTGTGCGCACGTGTGCACAAACACAAGAGATTCAATCCATCTCTCTCAGTCGCACATTTCCCCATCTCAAAAATTTATTTCATCCTGTTTCTACATCTGTCTCAGACTTCTTTAAAATGTTTGCATCAAAACTCATCATGTATATTTCCAAGTATCTTCCTCTTTAAAGAAGCATTTTGCACCAAATTTTATGTAAAAAAGTTTGCTTTTTCCTATTGTAGAATGCCTTTGCAAAAAAGGGAAAAAACCACTTTGTTTGGTAAGCATTTTTTTTTTTTTGGTCTGTTGAGAATATTCTCCTGCAATTTTCTGAGAAGCACGAAGCTGGAAGGATGTCTTGATTTCAGCAGGAGAAGTGATGCCGGAAGTGCAAATTCACTAACTTCTTCTCCAATTGAAATCAAATAAAGTTCTATCCCATCCTTTGGACAAACACACACACGCACGCACACAATTCATTCTTCCACATAAATGACAAAAACTCTCTAGACATTTCCCAAAAGCCCACCTCTGTCTTAAAACATTTATTATTCAGTGCATTTCAGAACTGGAGACACAATAGGGTTGTGATGGAGAGTTAACTCTGCGCACAAGTTGTAATGAGGATTTTTCACTTCAAATGAAAGCAAAAGAATGACAGTTAGTGGGTTACGTATTTGCAAACACGATAGCAAAAGTGTCTGTTGTCCTGCCAAAGAAACTGGAGATTGTAAAACAGCCTTGCAGCCATATGACAAAGATATACTTAAGGAGATGTAAACATGTAATTCAGGGAAATTTGCCAGGTTAAACTTATCCATGCCACTCAGTTTTATGAGTGAACAACTGTTTACTAAGGAAAGATGTATGTGTGCTGATAATGATAACACAGGGAGAGTACATAAGTGCTCAGTTGAAGGTTTTATGAAATGGCCACTTGGAGCAATCTAGTGGAAGAGGGGGGAAAAATCTTTAATTTCTCCTTTTCGTGGAACTGTGCTATGGAATTCTACTATAAGACATGAAGTCAAAATGCTCAATTTCCTTTTTTATTCATTTCGCAACAAGCTTAAACCACAATTCTCCTCCCCCCATCATGTAATGCGGTAATTCTGAAGTTCTTTCGAAGAGAATGATTCATACTTATATACATATGTACAGGCATGCAGATGCTTAATCTACAGAGAGCAAAACTTATCTACATGTAATTTTTGGTACAGAAGCTAAGGAAGAGCTCTGGTTTGCTAAAATGTCTCGCAACACATTATTCTTCCCCTCTCTGTCTCCCTTTTTGCAAATCAAACAAGTGCAGAATTTAACTAGAAGGTTACTAAACTCCAGGATCTGGAAAGATTTCATCAGGATTTAAATATAGCATTGTACCATTAAGAACCCAAATCTTTGAAAAAAAAATATTAAAATCTAGAGATTTCAACTGTACAGTTGGAGAACATTGCAGCTTCTGAACTGCTAACCTTCCTGTTTCTAATGTCTTCAGATATTGGACATTATAAAAACTCAGAAACACAAGCTCAGACATTGGATTATTCAAAGAACTGCCTTTGCATCAAGGTCAACATAATTTTACAACAAGCTGGTCTCTTTATAAGATTTCCTTGTGCTCACAAAATGATTGCTGTCTCAGCTGTGACTTATGGTCATGTGGTAAACATCTAGATATCTGTCCTGAGTTGGTCTGATGCTCTTGGCAGTCTTATTCACAGAGGATCTGGACTCATGGGTAAATATGTGGATGGCCAAGACTCAAATAATCAGGAAATCTTCCGAAAGATTGTTCCGAGCTTCATAAACGGCAATGAAACTGAGTAAAGGTACCATATTCTGCATACATAGAAAACACAAACATTGCCATGCTTATCAAGAAAGAGAATCTTATCACTAGTTTTAGATTGTGGGGTGAGTTATTCATGTTTTTATTTTTACATTTGCTCTCTCTTAAACATCTTTCTGTCATCTGAAGCTTCTGTGATGCCGAGACGTAACTGGGGGGGAGGCTTAGAGAACTTCCCTCATTTTATCTTCCCTTGAGATTCTGTTGAAGTATGAGAAGCTAGGGAGAGCATAGACCATGACAGAGAGGATTTTTCAATGAAATTTGGGGTATTCCAATCAGGGACATTCAACAGGGAAAATCTTGGAGGTATCTGAGAAGCACGGAGGCATTTACTTTCTCTCAAATTCCCTTAACCCTTTGATAGCGTTTTCAAAAGCAAGTCAATGCAATCAAGTGTGTATTAGCAGGAAAAAAGACTCCAGCGGGGCAGTTATCTGCAATGGTAGAAAATCAAAGAAACAATCAGAAACTCTTTGATGGGAGAACAATTAATCACCGAAGACTAGCTTTGCTAGGAGTATATGGCCAACACGTATGCTGTACAAATAAGTGAATAACATTAACTCATATATTTCCTAACCTTGCAGTTTCTACCAGAACCCAAGATTTGGAAAGATGGGGAATGCAAGGCAGGGGAATTAGAAATTTTGGATTCTGTGTGCGCGTGTCCTATATCCAAAATGAGACGATATAACACTTTGTGTCCAACTCATCGGTAAAGATCAGCGCTTTGAATCTGTTGAAAAGCTTTTTTAAATCACTGACAACATTTGCAGAAGGTTGTTTTCCTATCAGGACCACCAAGAAAATGAAGTCAAGCCTTATTTCTTTATATAGGTCTTGGCTAAGATGTCCTGGCTAAATCTGGCAACTCTTTGCTAAACCAACAAATAAGCAAACAAGTTTCTGGCTTCTCTCTCAGTTTGATGGTCTCCTGATCCAAAGGAATCTTTGCCAAATGTTTCAAAGGGGAGGGGAGTCCTCAAAGAGATTTGGGTCCATTGTATTTATCTGACCGTTGTGCAAGCTATAAAGCATGCTGTTTCACATTGAAACGTAAGCTCTTTTCCTTTTTCTTTAATGTTTGCTCAGAGCATTTGTAATTGTTAGCAGGCCCAGATGTATCTGAATGTCAG
>JANHZU010002814.1:0-13298 GCA_032468055.1 Acrochordus granulatus | reverse complement strand
CTGTTTATTTATCTATCCCATTTTGATGCCTCCTAACTCCATAAGGTAAAATAGCATGTAAAACTATATTCCACTTCCAAAACTGAATTAAGAAATAGGTTTGGGGACTGACGTTCTGAGAAAAAAAAATTGAATGGGACTGTCAATAAGGAGGGATAAACAAGAAACCAAGAGAAGCCAACATTTGCAGATTTAGCCATCATTAGGAGCTCTAAACTAGATAGGCTTAAAATGTGTCCTTTACCAATGGCTCCCTTTCAATCTTTTTCTCTCTCTTTCTGGAGGTTACTCCATGAAAAATCAGTTACCTCTATGAAAAAATGTCCTTCTCTCAATCCAGGAGGAGGGGTGATTCAAAATCTGTTGAAGACCACTCATGGGTTTGATATTATTGGATGAAGCTCCCATGATTTCTCTTTTATTAACCAACCTTTCAGCTAATGCTCTTATTTACAGTAATGAATTCTCAAGAACAATCTCCCATAAATGCCAGTGGGCAATTGCACCTTTAGATGCTATGTTGCTATCAAGTGTCTCTGCCTTAGTCTTTCAGACAGATAAGTAATCATACAACACATTAATACTTCCACACTGGTTTATGTATGTTTGACCACAGTGCTAGAATAATTATTTTCCCTCTCTGTAAAAGCTATTAGAGATCTATTTGGTTGGTTTTACAATCAATAGCATCAGTAATATTTGTGTAGCAGGCACGGGATAATCAATTGAAGGTCATATAAAGTAAATTACTATTCTGCTATAATGATTCTCTCTCGTTCTCTCTTTTCTCCCACTTAAATGAAAATGTGTTTTATTATTTCACAGGAGAGATTCTGACAATGCATTTTTTCCCATTGGAAAATATAACCAGTTGGAGACACTAGAATATTAATATATATTTACCAGAAATTATAATTAATGATCAAGGTGAGAGAATTCACATACTCTAGAACTAGAAATCATGATACAGGTGATATTCAACGATGAGCAAGAGAATCAGGTTACTATTGATGTACTTGGACTACAAGTTCAGTATGTTATATTTTTTAGCAATTTTTTTCTTGATCCAGAGAAGGTAAGGACATTAAATGGCCCAGATTTCACCACACTGTATGTAACTAAACAGTGTCCTAATTAAATGAGTTTATACATGACTCTGCAGAATTTTACAAGTTTCACAGTGACCCTGGGTGTTTGAAGGTGACCCCAAGGCTTTGGAGCCTTACATTTGGAGATGTTACTCAACTAAATTTCATAAAGATTGTCCTGGAACGAGCTATAACTGTTCTCACAGATATTGTGGTGATTATGACTGATTGAAATTTACTAGACAAGGTGCAAAGTGACAAAACCCCTGTTCTTGGGGTTGGCATCTAAAAGATATACCCTGGAAACCAAACAAACAGTTCACTTTTGTGGGCTGCCATTACTGACAACTAGCACCACCAGGCACGCTTTTCTGTAATAAACATCTTGTCCACATGGCTTTTGCATGGAAGCATTTAATGATCCTAGTTTTGAAGACAAGCACAATTCATTACATCAGAGCTCTCACTCAAGGCACAAATGACCAGAATCTAATTATCTTGCTTTGGAACATTGCGAGAAGACCTAGCTCTCTGGAAAAGTCTCTAATGCCGGGAAAGGTGGAAGAAAAGAAAAGAGAACAACTAGCAGAAAGTGGTGGGTGTATTACTGGAGGCCTTGAAGGTGTGGGTTCGAGGCAGATAATCATGGAGGAAAGCTGTCTATAGGGTCTGTGGTGCAATGATTGCTTGATGTCACATAATCAACCAAAGTGATTCACAGGATTTTGTGAAAGCAACAAATGACATCACCAGCAAAAGGTCCAAGAAATGTAGAAGTCTATACTCATAGAATCATAGGGCTGGAAATGACCTTGGAGGTCTTCTGGTCCACATTCTGGCCCAGGCAGAAGACCTGCATGGGGATGTTGTTTTAGCTGGCGAAAAGAGTGAACGGGAATGATAGCTAATACTAACGAAGGAAACCATTAGCCATAGTCTAATCAAGACACGAATACAGGCTGCAAACAGAAGCAGGCTGAGCAGCCTTGAGAGCACTGTAAGCTTTAGCAAACCCGTCTGCAATCTCTCTTTGCTGCTCACCAGCCATCATGTGTTAGATTTGTCTTGCCTTCCACCACTTCTTCATCAAGATGCTGAGAATTCTGGTGCATTGGGTTGCTTAGCTAGATGAAACAGCTGTTTGGAAAATTGTGGTGGGAGGGTGCTAGGAAGCACCTGCGAAATTTAGTGGGCCTTGTTTTAAACTAATGAAGAATTATCCTGGGTTAAGAGTGCACACGCTGTTTTCTCTCTCAATGAACTGGGAAAACAAGTGAGAGTCATTAAGATCCACTGTGTGGTAGACCTCTAGTTCTGGAATGTATTTGCAATATACTCTAATACTATCTTCATACTCCAGTGGAAACACAGCGGTTGCAAGGGGGAGAGGAAACAGGCAATATTTGTAACAACAGCCATAAAGTAGATTGTCAAGTCTTCTCCTGGGTCAAAGTTCCATTGCTACTTTCAGATACTGCTTTACGGATCAGATTGAGAAGTAATTTTCTTTTCTTCTCATATTTTCTCCAGAGTTTAGTGCTATCGGTGGAATTAGTCATTCTCTGGAGAAGGATTACACAGACTTTCTCTTTCTTTCACATACACTCATGCACACACCCTCGAACATTTATATTAGCGATCCTGTCCATAGTGCTGTAAAGTCAGTCACAGCTACACTATAGAATCAATATTCACACAAAGCATCTATTGTTATTGTAAGAATAGGAGCCACATGTTTTCATCACCATGTCCAGCATCACATTGTCTGTCTTTTTCAAAAAGGTGAGGAAGTACATTTGATTCCCCCCCATTAAAATAAATATAACAGTAACAACATCAACAACAACAAGTTGACCAGCTTTAAGACAGAGGTGTGGAAAACAGAGATTTTTTTTAAATGCCCTTGTCTGTCATCATTGCCTCTAAAATAATTATCTTCATGAAATATAAGCACCACCGACCCATCCGCTGAAAGAAAAAAACAAAACGGGAGGATTGCGTCATGATTCTTTGACTTTGATTCTTGGCTTCCAATGTGCAGACCCAGGACACTGCCTCTTCCTGGGTTTTGTGAAATAATTATAGCCAGAAAAGCCCACACAGGAAAATCAGTTCTGGTGGTCTCCTCCAAGATCTTAGTGAGCTAAGAAGCATTGTTCTTTGACACTAGCATGCCCTGGAGATTATCAGTCTCCATGAAATACATCTGAATGTGAAAACAAACTTGTTAACCTTACCATCATTTTCCAGGAAGATTGGAGGAAGAAGTTTGTTCCCTGTGTGGCCCAAACAGCAAGAGATCAAGCTGTGAACAAGAAACAAAGTAAAAACATGCTTCAATTATTGTTATCATTGTATTTTTGATTTCTGAAACATTGGATAGGATGTTCACATATGGGAGAGATTAAGAGAAGTACTACAGATTGGGAGGGGGAAAAATCAAATTTGATGGGATAAAGGCAGATTTTATTCAATTCATTTCGTAGAGTAAGTGCTTCTCATGGCTACACCCTCTTGTGGTAATTGTGGGTATTTATCACAACAGGGAGTCATTTATTCACCCTTTTTTAAGCGGCTATGACTACTTAGGGACACATTCCCAAGACAAGTCTCCTTCTTGATTAATGATTTCTCTCTGATGCATGGAACCACTCTCTGTAGCCTCTATTCTCATGACTGTTATTAAACAGTGAGACAAACACAAGAGATGTGTGAAAATTCCCCCTAGGATATCCGTAGATGCCTTGAAATGTCAACAGTTCAAGTTTTGAAAGAATATGAAATCCATGATTTTTGAGAGAGCATCTTAGGAGTGATCGTGATTGCTTCCTGTGAGTACGAGCAAAACAAATGAAATCCATTCCTACAAGAAGGTGATGAGGTAGGGTCTGCAGTGAAAACACTGACAAGTGAAAAAACCCCAAATCAATATGTTCAGAAGAATTGGGAAAAGCAGTTGCACCAAATTTTCACTGTCCCCATTCCAGGAATGGTAGGAGCAGCTCCACCAGGCTTGGCATGAATAGAGAGCAACTTTTCTCAACTTGAGAACTTTCAAACACTTGGGACTGCCTATCATCCTCAAATTGTGTTGTGATAACAGAATAAAATATTTGTAGCTCAGGGTTGAACTATGCAGTCCTTGTGCTCTCTGAATTTGGTTGTTTTCTTGCAGAGGTTTCATTATCCTCAACTAGGTAGCATCATCAGTGGCAATGATGATGATATTTCTTAATTGGGTAATGAAATGCCTGCAAGAAAATAACCAAGCTGCCCAATAAGAGACCTAGCTGGCCATATATGGAGGAACACTAAGTTTCAGTCAGATGTCCATACTGATGGGGAACTTTATTATTTAGAGATAATGTTTTGGGGAATGTGCAGTACAGAGGGCTGAAGCAGGGTTTTTTTTTTTAATTCTCTTTTCTCTCCCAGACAGCTGGGTGCCAAAAGTTTGAAGGGATCTAACTGAATGGGCTCCCCAAGGATGTAGTCAGAGAAAATAGACCTTGGAATGAGTCTAAAGGATGGATGCAGTTCCATATGATGAAGAATAAGGAGAGAGATCCTGGTACATAATTTATCAAAAAGTTTCTCCTTCTGAAAAACAAGCTTCAGGTTTTCCAGAGTATTGAGTGTTTCTTTCAATTTTCTCTTGATGGTACTTTTCAGTTTATTTTATTATTAGAAATAGACCAGGGTGTTTCTGTTGTTGTTCCCTTTAAATTCTCCTTCCATCCTTCCACAGCCTTCCTGGCTGCGCACTTCCCAATCTGAAGGTGCCATCTTAAGATCTTTCCCTGTGGATGAATGGAAATGTGAGAAATCAGGAGGCTGAATCATGAAAGATTCAAGAAAGTCATACAAATACAGGTAGTCCACGAGTTACAACCATTCATTTCGCATCCATTCAAAGTTACAAAGGCAGGAAAAACAGATTTTTAACCACTGGTCCTCACAGTTATGACTGTTCAAGTGTCCCCATGTCACACAATAACAATTTGGGCACAATTTTGTGTACTTTTGGAAGGCACAAAAGTATTTTGTTGGATCCATCACAGGATGAGTGATGGATCCAACAGCTCCTTCTGCACAAGGGGACATTCTGAGCTCATCCAGAATTGTTTCAGATTTGCCACCAAGAACAGTTATTGAGAGGGTGTTACAGAGTGTTAAACGCTGGTGCTGTTCAGAGTTTGGCAATGTTATGGGGTTTCAATATCTTGTCAGCCTAAGAAAAGGGCTTGATTATGCAGAAACACATTCCTTGTACAGCAAATGGCCCTATTGGTTTTCAAACTGGGCACACAGTTCTTCATTGTTACCCATTATGAGAATGACCACTTTAGAGTACCATGCTGCAGTGTGTGTGGGTTTGTTTGGGGTTTTTTTTTTTGAATCTGACTTTTTCCATGTAAATTTGTAATTATCTGCCATAATCAAAGAATCTAGTCCTTCTGAAAAAGACAATAATTTTAACCAATGGACAGTGATACAGGTTTATACACCAAGCTCCACTTTAATCAGGCCACTTCCACTCCTTAGACAGCCCCTGCAACCCCATTTAGATCAAAGAATGGAAGCCTTCTCACCTGCTCCATGGGCAACGCTTGCAAAGAAATTGCAACGTCCAACCTTCCACCAGCTGATGACCATCCTCCATTCCATGTTCCATCAGCTGATGAAGATCATCTGTGTGCCATCTTCCATCAGTCAGAAGAGATTCCACCTCTTTAATAATGGACATCCTCAGCTCTGCTGTCTTCCTGAAAGTACATTTTGTGTGTACCACAAGTGCTCTGACAAGGACCTGCCTAGCTTCCCCAAACTGGCCAGCAAGTCACATCCCTGCTCTGTAGCCTTCAACTTTTATAAAAAATCTTTGCTTTTCCATTGTTCAGGGTTCCTCTTCCTTGTAAAGCAGGCACTGAACAACTGTTGCAATAAAACTTGGTCTTCTTCTGTACTGTGCTCCTTTTTTGAACTGAATCCACCACATGTCTATTCTTGCTGTTTTTTAGTCACTAAGTCATGTCTAACTCTTCATGACCCCATGGACCACAACACGGAAGGCCTCCCTATCCTCCACTGTTTCCCAGAGACATGACTATACACATTGATAAAATAAATAACTATAATTGAACTCTTTCCAGAGATGTCTATGTATATTTTCATTAAACCAGGTCATGATTTGTAGCAAAATTGCAAAAAACAACAAACTTCCTTAAAAAGATAACTGCACTTTTATTATTAGATACAATTGGAAAATATTTCATCTATCCACAAGATTTTCTCAATTCCATGTGAAAAAAGAAAGGATGGCAAGAAAACATACATGTTTCTCAAAAAGGGGCAAAATAACAGGATGCACAGAAAGGTTCTCACGTAACAAGCTAAACAGAGTGAGCAACAGAGATTTAGAGAAAGATGTGCCTTTTTTTGCAAATGAGTTACAGCAACATCATAAACAGGAGGCAATTGAAATCTGGCTCCCCCCATTTATTAATGGAAGGATTTAATGGTTTTATATAAATAGATTATTTCTGAAAAGAATGATAGGGTCCCAGATGAATTCCAACAAAAGTTGTGTCCATGCTTAAGTCAAACATACCTTTAGCACTGCTAGAATACACTCTGGCTCTTCGGCAAAGTGTCTGATCAAAAATCCCTAAACAAATGAAACCCACTGGATAATGAAACAGTATCTCTGTCCATTTCTTCTAAGAGTAAGTTAGTAGGGGGAAATATAACAAGACTAAAGGAGAGAGGAGGAAAATAAGATAAAGGAAAAATGGAAAAAAGGGAGAAAGTTATATTCTACATTATGGATAATTGTCCGTTTTGGTTTAAAGAATAATAATACTGATATTAATGGGCAACTTCCTTTGCAAGGGGAGTAACTGCCAACTGTTCTAGTGGGAGAGAATCCTTGGCTAACTGATTCATTTCCACATTTTGTTCCTGCAACCAGACGGGAAATCCTGTGAGGCGGTGAAAACGGAACTCTGGCCAGCATTATATCAGCCAACGATTGACCATTATTATTATTATTGCCCTGGTTGTGTGTCTTTGTGTGTATGTGTCTTGAAATCCTGATTTAAAGCTAAATACTATATTTGTCTCCTTAGGTTCCCATGCATTTTTTTTTCCTACTTCAAAAGATAATAAATCTCTCTATTTGCATTTAAAGTTCTGGATAGAAAAGGCCACACATTGGTGGAAACTAAACTTCATAACCACCTGCCAAACTTATTCTTGATTTCAACAGAGTTATCTGCTTCCCTGTAAAGTAGCATTGCAATTATCTACAAAAGGTTTGTAGAGTATACACACCAGCATGGAAAGTTGTATGCATATTGTGATTGACAACTTAGCGACATGCAAAATCATGGACAACAGCAGCATTGTTGAAGTGGTTGCAGAAACTTGAAAAACTTGCCCAATTTAGTTGATGGTTTGAACAACAGGATACATATATAGTTTTCACTTCACTGGAGAACTGTAGATATTTATGACAAGTCATAAGTCACTGAAAGTAGAGATGAACAAATCTATCAACTTCTATTGTTCAAACATAAGATCTTGTTTTTTTCCACAATGAAAGATGTAAACATTCTTACACAGATTTCTCCAAATATGTATATTTGCTTGCAATATTTCCTCATGCGTAGAATTTTTGCAAACAAAATCTCCTAAAAATGTATTTGGAACATGACTTTCAAGAGTATATATAATTTCACATGGAAAACAAAAAATATTTCCTTAAAACGATTGAAAAACTGCATTGCAGAAGTCAAGAAATAATGCCTTTTGAATAATAGCGGAGTGTCTCTTCGTGCATTAATTAAAATGTGATTTTTAAACTTTGCACTGAAATACAAATGAAGCAAACTTCTAGCCCATTCCTTAAAAGTAAAGATTTCCCCTGCCAATCATGTCTGACCTTGGGGGTGGGGATTGCTCATCTCCATTTCATAGCCAAAGACCCAGCATTATCCGAAGATGCTTCCATGGTCACGTGGCCACATGACTATATGCCAAGGCTCATGGGATGCTGTTACCTTCCCACAAAATTAGGCAGTACCTATTTATCTACTTAAATTTTTGCATGCTTTTGAACTTCTAGGTTGGCAGGGGCTGGGGCAAATAATGCGAGGTCACCCTGTTACACGGCACCTGGGTTTGAATTCAGGCTGCCGACCTTCTGGCTGACAAGCCCAGAATCTTTAACCACTCAGCCACTATGCCTCCTGATCCTATCCCTTATGAGAAGCATTTAATGTGAGTTTGGAGGCTGAAGTATGTATGCCCACACACGTCTTTAGAATACATTTAGATAAAGTGTTTTAATGCCCACTTCATATATATCTGAGTATTTTGTTGTGATTATTTTGCACAACAATAAGGGCACAGAGAGAAGCAGAACCTCTTGTAGGAAAGGGAGGCTAGAATGAGATTCACTTTTAAACAATGATTCCATGTAAATTCTTCAGAATTCTGTCTCTTCCTTGTAATTATGACTTGGCCAGAGCTATGACATCAAGTTGACCTTTGCATGTGTTGAAAAATATGGCTATACCTGGGATTGTCCAGGTTGATAGACTAGACCAAGAACTCAAACACTCACACACAGAGAAGAAAGGAATAATAACCTGCTGCCAAGGACAATGGTATGGGCATGTTTATGAAACCATCAAAAGTTGAGCTTCATTCAGTGGTGAGTTGATTTGACTTTGGAAATATGTAGGTTGTTCTGCAGAATAATCACTTGGGGATTATGAATAAAAATACTAGGGAATGAAATCCCCTCCTGAAATTCCAACAGAGTCATCAGCTTTTCCTTCAGCAGATTTTATGCATGACATTAAGAAGGAGTTGTCCCTCCCATCCACTTGGTCCAAATCTTACTTCCAAATGTTGTCAGGAGCCATATTAAGCAGCATATAGAGAAAATCCCCGAAGAAGGTGAAAAGTCCTTTCAGGTGAGAATTATAATAATAAAAAAGATTACCTTTTGCCCTCACCTTCTTTCCTCAACACCCCAACCTTCCTTATCCCCTAAATGTCAAGTTGTGTAAACTTGCTGGGTGAAGGAAAGTTAACTTGGCAGTCAGCTTAAGTATTGACTATCTGTCTTCAAGCTGAGAGCTGTAAATTCTTCCTTCTCGGATCTGAGTCGATTTGTTATCAAATCAGGCATTGAAAGCTGATTCATTGCTATTCAGCACTGAGCTGATTTATATGCAGAATGTAAAACAGACGCCTTATGTGATACATATTTATGGTGAGTGCTGTTCAAGGAAGATTTATTACAGATTCCTTTGTCAGGGTGTGCACGAGCAAACTCCAATGACTTGTATTTCCTTTCAGCTGCCAATGCCAAACTCATTAAAAAGAGGTGTGACTATTAATATACATTGTAATACTGACAGCCCTTAATTTATAACACCCTAACTAGATGAAGCATTCTCCTGGCTCAAGTAGGTGCTCTTAGCATCTTGCCTTTTACACGGTATGGACTGAAATGGGAATGAAGCCATAGGTCCTATTTCTGCTCCTTTGGGGCACAAGAAGTAAGATTTGGTCCAACGATAGAGAAGCCATGTCTTTAGATCGAAGAGACTAAGCAGGGAGGTGATGCGATGTGAGGAAAATGACATAGTTCTTGAAGGCTTTATCAACACATAGCAGCAGCATAAAACTGAAAGAGGTACTAGGGTAAAATCCAGTAGCCTAGTAATAAAGTCCATACCACTGTATTATGGAACTCTCTATCAAATTGTGGGGAGGGGGGTGCCCAAGTGTGAAAATGGTTTGAAAAGAGGGTTAGGAAAAAGTCATGAAATATAAGATTATCTGGCATTACTAATCACAGTGGCAGTATAATAGGGTTATGTGCAAAACAAATATGGTTTTGAAGAAATCCACTGGAACTCCTGCAAGTACTATATTTCTGTGGTTCCATATGAGTCTTTGCAGATAATTCTTTCTTCCTTCCTTCCTTCCTTCCTGCCTTCCTTTTTGGCTCATGGAGCAGCCTGTAAATAAGATGAGCTGCTTTTGTGAATATCAAAGAGGTGCAAGGAGCAAAGCAGTTCTTCCAAATCATGTTGAGAACATACACAAACCTACTCCATAATATTGGTATATGAAGGAAGAGTTTTCTTATTTAATTAATTAATTTATATGCCGCCGAAATTGGGAGACTCTCGGCGGCTAACAAAAAAACAATGTTTCTTAAAAACATTAATTAAAAACATTTTTAAAAAAATAAAAACATTAAAATATCCCAATAGCTAGGAAATATGCGCTCATCAAAGAACCAGCATTGTCCAAAAGTGCTTCCAAGGTCATGTGACCAGCTTCACTATATGCCAAACTACACAGAATGCTTTTACCTTCCTACCAATTTAGGCCGTACCTACTTATCTACTTGCATTTTTATATGCTTTTGAATTGCTAGATTGGCAGGAGCTGGGGCGAATAATGCGAGGTCACTCCATTACAGGGTTTCTGGGTCTTGAACTCAGGATGCTGACCTTCTGGCCAACAAACCCACATCTTAGCCACTGGGCTACTGGGCCCCCTTGGAGAGAAAGCCACTTCTAAGCAAAATTGGTCCACCATATTTATTCAAATCTTTTAAGGGAACCATAGATGTAGCCATGCAGTATCTTTGGGATATGAGTGGCAGGTCCTTAATAGATTATATGATTAGAACAAATTTATTTTATTCTTTTTTTTTTGCCGTCAGTAATTTCATTTCTCCTTTCTTATGCTGCATTTATTTCATGTTATTTAAGTTATCGCTGTATTCTTTTTTTACTATTAATTTAAGGGAGGAACAGCCTGTGTTCAGCTGTCTTTAAATGTTGTATTTTGCATCTGAATGGTATTTTACTATTTCCCATAGCATTTCCTGCCCAATATCAGTTATATCTGGCAAAATGAATATTAAAAAAAACATGAATCTGTCCACATTAATAATGCAGAGATGGACTTATGGTGAACGAATACAAAAACATTTCATGCCTCCATTAATCTACTTCATTCCATAACAGAACAAAATTCAACTTCTAATCTATCTCTAATTTTATATCTGCCAGTAATAGCAACAAAACTTTATTATACTGTATCTATGGAAAAGAGTGGGTGAACTAGATAACATGAAACAAAGATGAGTTACTACAGACATACAATACTATACAGGTTTAACTGTAAAAAAAACCCGGTTTCATGGACTTTATTCCTAGGTAAATGAGCACTGGATTGCAATCCAAGACTTTCCTGCGTTCAGTATATAAATAAAGTAAGTGCATGATCAGCGTCTTATAAAGTACATAAAATTCAAACATTTGCTGAGCAAATAAGAAACTCAAAACGTACACATAGTATTCTTTTTTTCAAATAAATTTTCCTTGGGTTTCTTCATGAAAATAATTTTATTACAATAGAGCTGACAAACAACATATAAAGAATAGCAGCTGGGGAAATTTAATTTATAGCGGCCCATAAATTAATTTTCTTGGTCAGGACATTTATGTCAGCTCTATTCTAATCAAATAAGTTTAAATATATATGATATTTATGTGATTTTATGTGATATTTATATGTGTGCGTATGCATATCTGTATATATATATACTGTATATCTATCTATCTATATGTATTATCAAATAAATATTAAAGAAAATTAGTTGTGTCATTTCAGAACCAGAATTTAGACAGAAAGGCAAATTAGATGGAACTATCAGTTTTGAGTAAAGCTTTATAATTTTAAACATTTAAAGTTGCAGAAGAAAAGTAGATCAGAGGATGCTTCTTCCTTTTTCTGGATCCCATAGCATCCAAAACAAAGACACTTATGAATGAATAACAGACCTACACAAATTATATATGGGCTTAAAGAAAAGGAAACTTTTGCCGGCAAGAGAAATTGGATTTTGACAACTGAAATTTACATGTCTGTTTTCTCAAAAGAAGGGCTACTCCCTGCCACAATCTGATAACAGATTGACTGATGCCTGTCAATGTAATTCAACAGTGCTGTCCAGCCTGGGATATGAGTGATCCACTGATCCCTTCCATGCTTGAAGTTAAGGGGGGTTTTTTGCTCCCAGACTTTGTATTTTGGAGTTATATTGCCTGTTGAGATTTAGCCACCCAGGAATCCTGGACAGGATCATGGAGATCCTGTCCAGTAAAAATATCTTCTAGAGGTCTGGCCAGTTGATTTTTAGAGCTCCCATAGAATTATGAGATCTTCCAATGTTGCATTAAAGTAGTTTCAGAAGCTGAATTGCATGATCTTAATGGAAATCTCATGCTGAATTTATAACTTTATGGAAGCTATTTAAATTGTAAAATGTATGGTGGAGCACCCTCCCGTGAGGCATCACCTTGCTGTGGTTGGAGGGCTTGTATGCTCCATAGAAGATGAAAGCTATGCCAGAGTTCAATCATACTGGACAGATCTCATCAGAGTAGCCAGATAAGTGTGTCTTCCACCCATAAAAAATATGAGAAGTAAATTACAGAAACATATACCAGCTTGGTCATCACCTAACTTAACAAGGATCATGCTAGATGTTGTTGGGGTTCCTGGACATCTGGTGAAAAATGGACTCCACTGGAGAAGGAAATTATAACCCACTCCAGCATCCTTGCCAAAAAAACCCCATGGACAGAAACAAAAGGCTAAAAGAGAGGATGCCAGAAGATGAGCCCCTCAGATCAGAAGGAATTTCAAGTAGCTCCAGAAATAGTGAAGTGGCTGGGCCAAAGCTGAAAAGATTCTCAGCTGTAGATGTGTCAGCAGGTGAAAGAAAAGGCTGATGCTGTAAAGGACGATATTGCATAGGAACCTGGAATGTAAGATCCATGAATTAAGGTTAGCTGGATGTGGTCAAACAGGAGATGGCAAGCTTGAACATCGACATCTTGAGAATCAGTTAACTAAAATGGACAGGGATAGGTGAATTTAATTCAGATGACCACTATATCTACTACTGTGTATAAGAATCCGTTAGAAGAAATGGAGTAGCCATTATTGTCAATAAAAGAGTGAGAAAAGCACTATTGGAGTATAATCTCTAAAACCATTCAAGTCTATGCCCCAACCACTGATGCTGAAGAGGTTGAAGTTGATTGGTTCTATGAAGGCCAACAACACCTTCTAGAACTCACACCAAAAAAAAAAAAGTCCTTTTCA
>JANHZU010002813.1:161806-187678 GCA_032468055.1 Acrochordus granulatus | reverse complement strand
TTGAGCTAAGTTGTTTACTTGCAGATGTTTCATTACCCAATTAGATAACATAATCAATGCTAGAAAGGAGTGGCAGGCCAAACCACTTGTATCTAAACAGAGAGCAAATCCCACTATTAGGCTAGGCTCTCAAAACTTTATGATGGAAAATGCCACTAATAATGAGCATATTTCTTTCATTACAGTTTTTTTCTTTTTGAGAATGATTTATAAATGAATTGAAAGTTAAATTATACCTAGATTTACAATGAAAGAACCCAAACATACTTATGTGGTTTTCCATTTTATGTTTCTCTCATCTAAATAAATTGCTTGTTACAGCCTCAGTTGTTCCATCCAATGAAAGGCATCAGCTTTTCCAGGGCGATGAGTCTCGCTTCTTCTTGCGTATGTCCAAGTGTGGCTTTCAACCTCTACTATTCCATTTGTAGAGCGCTATGGCAATGTGCTGTGTAATAAGAATGTTTGCTTTTAATCTCAACCTGGAAACAATTTATACTAAGGAGGACATGTTGAGGATACTATAAATCATTCCACTTGAGTAATTTAAATTTAATCAATACTGTGATATGTTTCGTTAATATTAGTCTGACATGCTTAAATGTCAATAATTTTAGCAAAGTAACTTCTTTCTTGTCTCACTGTATCAGTGACTTTGTATCTGTCCGACTTTGGGTCTTACAGAAAATGAATTTGTTTTCTTACATGATTTGTGCCTGGCTTTTAAAGGCAATGTAGTTAAAAAAAATCCTTCTCTTTTAGATTAAAAGAGACTGGCAGTACTATATCTTTGCTTCACAACCAGAATTGAAGAGTTCTAGAAGACTCATTTTAAACACCATTGAAAGCAATTACTTTCATGTTGACTGCAAGTTAATTTATTGAAAGTTCTATTTGACATATGCCTCCATATATTTACAACTATCTATATTAAGATTAAAACTTTTATTGCTCTATATGGCATGCAATAACGTTATATTTTTCTTTATTCCATTAAGCAACTAAATGAAAGTCTATCAAGTTTTTGCTGTTTATTTTTATTGTTTTATCCTCATTGTATTATAGAGTTTAAGGTTATTGAATAGTAAGCGGATGGCTTCAAACAGAAACTGGAAGTAGATTTTACATAGCTTTATGTCCTAATAGGAAAATAAAAGGAGAACAGCACGTGTTAACAACTTGCTATAACTTGCAATGCAAACAGAATGACCTCATCACTGAGGAATGTCACATAGTTAAATCATTTTTGCCTTTCACTTCAGCATTATTAATACCTTTAGAACTGTCTTTTTGCAAAATAACAAATTATGTCTACCCTGAAAACATTTCTCTGAAATATAATGAAATAATTCTGTTGTAATACACACGTAATTGTTCTCACATATATCATTCTTTAAAAACATGCTTCATCTAAAGCTATGCTTAGAGAATAGGGAAAATGGAGAGGTATCACAAATATTTACCCAACCTAGGTGTACACAACTCCAACTATATATTGACATATAATACTCTGATTTTGTGCTGTCAAATTGGTGTTGCCTTTTAGGGACTACATAGATAGAGTTCTCTATGATTATCTGTCCCTAATCTGGACTTTCAGGTTTTCTAATGGTGCATTTATCACCACTGTAACTGAATCCATCCACTTTGTTGCTAGTAATCCTTTTCTCTTTCTTTCCACCTTTCCTAGCATTGAGCTTTTTCCAGAAAGCTAGGTCTTTGCATCATCGATCCAAGTAGCATAATTTAATGTAATCTAATTTGAACTTGTTCATTTGTGCATCAAGTGAGAACTGTGCATTCATCTGTCTGATGATCCTCCAGGCTATTGCCTGGTCCACACACAATGCTAAGCAAAACTACACTATGTCTTACCATTGTGTGCGAATTGGGCTACAGTTACTGAACTCACTGAAGTTACTGCCGGTGAGTAGGTTGCTGAAATGAAGAATGGAACTTCACATTGAATAGAATTATAGAAAAGGACTATATCATTAGTTTTCTTCTGTCCTGCCTATCAGACTTAACTATTTATTTTAGTCCCCCTCCCTCATTTTAGGATTATACCATTTTATGGTGGAGCAAAGCCTTTGCATGCCGAAGATTCAAGGTTTATTCTGTTCTGTGGCATCTCTAGTTTTAGATGAGCTTTCCCAAGATCTTATCAGCCAACAAACAAAATTACTGAGTTTGATGGCTATACATTATTAACTTAAACTTTCTCAAATTGCTTAGTAGTTCTTTACTTATAATCAAGTAAATGCTTGATTTTCAGTCCTGTAGGTGTGGGTAAAATGCTACAGATGGGAAATATGATGACTGAGATACAACACCTTCTGTTTGTAATACATGTTGTCCTCAACATGTGACCATAATGAAGCCTGCCAATTACAGTTGTATGTTATGACGGTCATAAATTGGATCGATCAAAAAAAAAAAAGTAAACCACTTTAAGCAAAAACTGTAAATTGCTAGGGATGGAAGAGAAAAAAGAATTCAGACAAAACACTGCTTGGCAACCAACCTGGACAAAAGATAAAATGTTATAATCAAAATAATATAACTGAGCCAGGACTGCCACGTACGAATTAAATAAAAGGGCAAAATAGTTAGCAGAAGGAAAAGATACTGAAGTTTCAAATTTTAAGACTGTGATGACAATTACTGCTTGGAAATCAAACGTTAATTTGAAATGTTGATTTTAAGTTTAGGAAAGTTTAAGAAAGCCTCAGTGAGGTTGTGGTCTATAACATTTAAACTTCTCCCTGGAAATTGTTGAAATAAATAATAACGCAAAATATTGCAGTTGCAAGTATTTAGCTAAAATGCATACTTTTTAATTTTTTCCCCTTTTTTTGTGTCAATAATAATAACCAGACTGTAGAAATTACTTTTTTGTATGCATATGCATAAATTTGGCAATTGTTATCAGACAAGAAATTTTCATTGGCTTTATTAACTACTGGAATCCAGGTAATTGAAAAATAGTTGTTATGTAATCAACTGAAGTTGTAGTGCTGTAGCATAATATACACTGAAGTGTTAATGTACAGTTTAGTAATGAATTATGACAAACACAAAATATGTCAATTGGATTTAGGAGAAGTTGTTTCCAAATATGTACCTAATATAGGCTTTTTTAAATTAATATGATTACAGCATCTGGCTGTCATAAAATGAAACATGGTGCCAGAGTCATGTATCAGAAATTATAACAAAGCAAGCTATAGTTTAGGGACTGAAAGCAAATGAAAAGATTGAGGTGACTCATGTCCTAAGCCTTTTTGAAAAGGTGACTTAGTGTCACAGGCATGCCTTTGTTCTGAAGCAGAAAATAATACTGTATATTCTGCAAAGAAACTGATAAAAGAGTAGACTACCTAGTTAGCTGCTGCAAGAAGATTGTGTAGACAGACTACAAACAAATGCATGACAAAGCAACAATGGTATGTTGGAATATCTTCAAGAAATACCACTTGCCTAAAATCACGCAGTGGTGGGACCACAAAAAAGATAATGAAGAAGCTGAAGTACTCTGGGACTTTAGAATTCAAACAGACAAGAACCTGCCACAAAACAATTGTTGATAAGAAAGACAGAAAAGTCTAGAAGGTGGATGTGATAGTACCTGGAGACAGCAGAACAGAAGAGAAAGAACTGGAGAAAATCACAGAATACTAACACCTTCAAATAGCAGTAGAACGGCTATGGCAAGAGAAAGCAAAGATTGTACCAATAGTAATAGATCCCAAAACATCTGGCGTACCACTTGAATGCCATCGGCACTGGCACAATCACCACCAGTCAATTGCGAAAAACAGCTTACTTGGAACAGCTTTCATCCTGTGACAATAGCTTTAATACCATCAAACAATAAAATATGCCTATCGCAGATCTTTGGGAAGGGCTTGACAGGTGGATAAAAATGCCAAATCCAGTGCTAAACATCTGGCTAAATATGCGACTAGCCATAATAATTAAATTAGTTTTCTCTGATCCGCTACTCTCCAGATATGTTTAAGAAGCCAATGGGAAAACAGTGCTAATCAGCGTAAGAAATACTGGTGCAGAAGATCAGCTCAAATGATTAGAAATGGTAATCAATAATTCTCCTTAAAAGGCTGGCACTGTGCATACTCATTTTAGTTTTTTACCCAGGAAGACAGATTTCCCCTTTTCATTTGAAAATTAATTGAATTAGTATTTCCTTGTACTTTGATAATTGTCTGCTGGTGATAAATATTGCATATAACTTCTGGGTGTGTGTTTTGTGCAAACAGTTTCCTGATAGAAGAACAGCTGGTTTTTCAGGTTCATGGATAGAGGAACCGGAATCAGTATCAGTCCCCTGTAAAGTTGCTTAGAAGGAACATATCCTAGATATGGTAAGGCTTGATTAATCAGAGTGCCATTTGCAGGATTATTCTCATTTAAAAGCATATGCATTTGGAGACTCCTGTAATGGTATATTTCTGTTTTTTCAAATTGTCCTCAAAAATAAGAGTAAGAAATGAGGTTTGATAAGGCAGTTTGTTTAACATTGTAGTTGTTTGTTTAATTTCCTGTTGGGGCAGTGAATAAAATTGGGATGTTCCAAAATTATAAATTTCTGTTATTTCAGCTTGAAATATATCATAATAAGAGATGCTTTTACACCAAAGATTTATTCTAGAATGATGTTATGACTGAATAATATTTCCCTTTCTGTGCTTCTTGAAGTAATTTTATAAGATCAACAGGTCAAATAGAAGTGATTGCTCTTGTACTGGGATGCTAAATTACTGTGTTGCTCCTGATAGATCTTTACGAACAAGACAAGAGAAGTTTCAGTGCCACTTGTTAAATATAATGAATTACCCAAAGCCTGCTGAACTACTTCCTTATTGGTTAAATTTAACCAGAAATGACTGGCATTTAGCCCCGTTCTGTTTCTGAAAAAATTATGCTTTACTTGATGGAAGTACTGCTGTTAATCTTAGAGGTAGTCCTTGAGGTATTGTAATGGAGCTTACCCATTATAGTCCTAACTCATGATTGACCTTTTACAACCTTTTACAATCTTTTTTGCAGTGGTCATTAAGAGAATCACCACAGTCATTAAATGAATCTGCAGTCATTAACACTGTAATCATTAAGCAAATCAGTGATTAGTTATGGGTGCAGTTTTGCTGCAAACAACTGTAAATGCAGCCCAGTTGCTGAGTACCCGAAGTGCGGTCACATGACGGGGGAGCACAACCATCAGAACTTTGAAACCAGGTCACAAATACCCCCCGTGTTGATCTTTCAGAACTTTGAACAGTCACCAAGTGACTGGTTGTAAATACAGAATTACCTGTATATAAAATAAAATATGGTACATTTGCTCCATTATGAAATACGTCTCATGAAGTTCAGAAGGTGCAAACTGATAATTTGAAAGCTAAATTAGTATCATTGATCATGACTGAGCCAGGAATTCCTGATATGTAGAGTGCTTCAGAACTTGATGCTCTTATCTATTCTGCTTAACATCCACATGAGGCCATCAGGTGAGGTCATGTATTGACTTGGAATCAGGTATCATTAATGTGCCAATAATATTCAGTTATACGTCTCAATCCTGGGTCAACCAAATAATATTGTCAAGATCTTGTCCCAGTGTCTGGAGGTTGTGCAGGTCTGGATAGGGAGGAACAGGCTCTAAGTCAGCTCTGAAAGACTGAATAATTGTGGGGTATTTGGGCCAAGCAGGTTTGGAGATATTTCACTTTTTGTCCTGAATGGGGCGGTATTCCATCCTCTGGAACTAGTGTACAGACTGAAGGTTTTCATGGACTCACAGCTCCTACTTGAGGAACAGGTAGTAGCTGTGGCCAGGAAAATCTTTGTATTAATTCATTTATAGCTCGTTCTTAACTTACTACCACAATTAGAATTGGAACTTCTGTCACTGAGCAATTCAGTCATTAAGGGAGTTGCACCTGATTTTACAATCTTTTTTGCCATGGTTGTTAAGTGAATCACTGTGGTAGTTAAGTGAATAATGCAATCATTAAGCAAATCCTGCTTCCTTCATTTTTGCTTGTCAGAAGCTAGCTGACAATCATGTGACACTGAGATGTTGCTACCATCAAAAATGTCTGTGAAAATTTTTCTTATCCTGCCCCCACCTGCCTTTTTTAGAAATGATATTTCCTTATCATTCCTTTCCTTTTTCACATGGATTGAGAAACCCTTCTGGATAGAAACATCTCCAATAACATCTTGTAATAAAAGTCCAGTTGCTTTTCAAGAAACTTTGCAAATTTTTGCTACAAACCATCGTAAATACATGTCAGTTACCAAGTGCCCAAATTTTGTTCATGTGATTGTGGGGATGCTGCAATGGACTGATCATAAGTCACTTTTTTGTGACTTACAAAATTACTTACTCATGTAATGATGTCATGATTTCAAATGGTCATTAAACAAATGGTCTGAAGTCAAAGACTACCTGTAGTGCAATAGTTATATCAATGCCTGGATTGGAAGGGATGCACTCTAAATGAGGTTGCTGTTGAGGCCCATTTGGAATCTGCAATTGAAGTAGATTGCAGCGGCATCAACAATTATGGGCATGCCACACTGTGAACATCTAACAGCTCTCCTTCACTGTTTGCCTGGTAAGTTTCTGAGTTCACAAGATGCTGGTTATGACCTTTGAAGCCTTTCATGGCATAGAGCCTGGTCACATTGAGCCTGGTCGCTTTTTGTCTTGCATAGTTACTGCCATCTTATACAAATGGGCAGAGTCAGCATGCTTTAGGCCCCTTTGATTAAACAGTGTCATCTTCTGGACCCAATAGGCTTCCTCTGACATGGAACCTGTCCCAAGAACAATGCCTCCCTCCCCCC
Organism: Acrochordus granulatus; assembly: GCA_032468055.1. Lineage (NCBI taxonomy): Eukaryota > Metazoa > Chordata > Lepidosauria > Squamata > Acrochordidae > Acrochordus > Acrochordus granulatus. The sequence continues at coordinate 180,802 of JANHZU010002813.1, read as the reverse complement.
GAGATTTGCATGGCCCCTAACCTGGCCCTATGCAAATGAAGCTTTGGAGAAGAGTAGCTGGTCAACCCCTATGGGATGTTTGGTCTGAAAATGTTGAAGTTATTTTCTGAATGTTTGTTTTGTATGGTTTTGTTTTCATTGTTCCATGCTGTACTCCCAGAGGTATGATCAGATTGGGCAGTATGTTCAATATTTAAATAAATATTTTTCTGCAGAATGAATAGAAAATAAAGTTAAGAAACAAGTAAAAATAGATTGAAGATAATTTGAAATAGAAGATTCTTAAGAAAGAATTTGGGAGGCTGAGCCACATGACCAGCTTGCCTCAATGCAAATACTGTAGGCTTCTGACAATTTTTTCAAGGTGGGAAAAAATAACATTGTCTTTTTCTCACTGATAAAAGTAATATACTTCTCCTCCATAATAAAATAGCATTTTTGAATATGTATTTTTATGTAGTGCAGTCTGGTTCTCCTATAGTTCTTCATTTTATAGTAAGCCATGACTTCCATTGCAGTTGGAAGTAGAGAAATTTCCCCTCTCCTCTAATCACTGCTTCTGCTCTGCACAGCCTTAGGTAGGCTTTAAAAAAACTAACCCAACCCAAGTTCACTTATAAAACAACAAAAAAGTAGACCTGCCTTTTGTCTTCTTCTTTTTAAACAAGTGCGTTTGTCTTCTTCTTTTTAAACAAGTGCATTTGTTTAAAAATGCACAAATGCATTTATAGAACAGTGAAAAGAAGAACCTGTCTATATATGTTTTGATAGTAACCAGCTTCTATTACTTTACTTTTTAGGCCAAATGACAGCCATATAGTAAAACTGTGATATCTTCACATTCTCCTCCTCCTTCAACTGATCCAGGAAAAGTAAAGAAACAGGGGACTTCCTTATTCAGTGGCATGATAAATTAAGTTCAGAGAAAACATTTTGGCTATCATTGTGTAATGATAATTTGAAATAGAAGCTTCTTGAAACCTGAAAAGAGAATTGTAAACTGGCTTCCTACCCAGCTGATTTATGAAAGGAGTCTTGTCATTTAAGACTTGGTGGAGAAAAGTCTTTAGTGTAAGTAATTTTTGAAAATACTGTACTTTATTTGTTTTATATGTAATATTTCTGTTTACAATTAAATTACCTTTATTTTGAAGATCAAGACTTGATCCTATTTATCCATTGGATAGAAAATGACACATTTTAATGCCACTGGGATTATAATTAGCAAAATGCTAGTATAAAACTTGAAGCAAAACGGAAAAGTAGATCTGGAAACGAATATGGCAAAAAGGTTGATGTTGAGTTTGTTTATTTGTTTGCATTTGTGCAGATTTCCTCAACTGAGCATTTGGGGCAGTTAGATGTCTAAGGCCTTGCAGACAAAATCATTCATATTTCTGCTAAATTCGAAAACATGCTTGATAAATGGAGATGTGCAAAGCTTCAAATAGGTTTTGATATGAAAGGAAACTTAGTTGAATAATCAATTTGAATGAAATCTTTAAGTTAGATCTTAAACTGAGAATAAAATCAACTCTTCAAAATACCTGGGAGAGATTCAAAAGGGATTCAGAAATTCAGTAAATTTTCTGGCTTTCCAAGTCTCAAAAGCTGTAGCTTTTATCCCACTTATGGTAAAAGTTGTGAAAAAATATTGCAAAGAAGGTATTGCAGCTCTGAGGCAGAAACTGCAGAATTAATTTGTTTGAAAAGATCTACCACACCTGCTATTTTCATTCCATTTTGTTTACCTACATGCATACGCAAAAACATTACAAAATTGTAGAGATTTTGATGTTTTCTGTCTTCTGTCAGATCAAATCTTGAGCCTTCTAGCCTTTAAATTTTAAATAATCCCAAGTTTATTTAACTTTGAAAATCCATTTCAAGTCGGACTGATTCACATATCCTATTGATAAAGGTTCGTTGGATACAACTTTGGTCTGCTTTTGTCCAGATAAACTTTCAATATACAGTATGGAGCATGAAAATGTGTACAGATATTTTTTCAGAGGTAGAACATTATTATATCATGCATGACCCTTCTTGCTGGCTGAGGAGAACATACTCAATGGAAATTATGAATGTGTCTTTGTGATACAGAATGCTTCCTTTGTATAAAAATTTTGGGGTGAAATTTTGTATTGTAAATTATTAAGTTTTTAACAGTGCTAATTATTATAACATTTGGCAGAGTCTTGGATTCTATACTGGAGTATTATAGCTCCATAGTGTTCTAAGAAAGTGGATGACATCTATTACTTAGATCTATTTCATGTTGGCTTCAAGACTTGTTATGGGAGAAAGACGATTTGAATAATCTCTGTGAAGAATTAGATAAAGCAAGCATTGGTTTCTTGGTTCTGTTTGATTTCTTAAGGGCCGATGTTACAGGGATAATTTCAAAAAGTAGTGCTCGTAGATTCCTATTCATCCAAAATCTGTTGGCTTGTCATGTATCTTAGGCTTCCATCTTCTCTTCTTATTACTTAACATGTATGTGGAACTGAAAGAGACTATCCAGAAATGGTTCCAGTACTTATATGGATATGCAATATCTGTGGTTTCATCTTCCCAGATAATGCTTGAATTACAAAGACACATACAAAATCCACTTGTATATCTGAAAGCATTGGTATGCAATAGATTCCATGCTAACATTACTATTATTTCTCTTTTCAATCAAAATCAACAGAATTGATTAAGTTCTAAATCAGCATTCAGTGTTGAAAACTGGCAAATAAACTGAAATTTGAGTTAGATAAGAGAGAAACACTATAATCCTATTTAGTCAGATTGAAGATCAGGGAACTATGATTCAACTATTAGACAGAGTTATCTTTGTGAAGACTGAGAATTGCACCTCAATATGATTGCTAAAGTCATTCCTGAGTCTAGGGATTCCTGGTTGAATTACAAGGTTAATATTGGCTAGAAATGAGTTTGTCCCAACTCTGACTGTTCCTGGAAATGACAAATCTAACTAGAGTCATAAAAAGAGTTCACTTCAGCAGGTCCAGAATGTTGCAGTCAGACATTATTGAATTGTTGAAATAACTTCTCCAGCTATTCTGTTTCCTGGTAAATTCAAAGTGTTAATCATGACCTATAAAAGCCTACATAATATGGAATCTACTACCTAAAGTTTACATTTTCCCCTAACTAGGTTTAATCTCTTTGGGAAAAAACCTTTTCTTGATCCCAGCATTTTCGGAGCATATGATGTGGAAAACAGAATCTTGAAAACTGATGGAAATTTTCTTGCTGGTTGCTCCCATCAAGAATGTCAGGATATGGGAACTTTCTAGCATGGAGGATCAGGATAGTTATTTCTATTCCAGTAAGGAAAAAAATTACATTTAAGCAGAACTTTAATCTTTAAGAGGATATGGCTTTTGAGGAAGGACCAGTAATTATTATCTTGAAATTACATTAAATAATTTAAAAACAAGTTAAGTAAAAATATGTTTTATTTATTTCTTAATTTTATTAAAGTATATTTTATTTCTTAATTTTGTTGTTTTTATTTCAGGTAAAATGATTCAAGACAATTACAAACTTGAAGACAATCTATGAATGAAGATCACAGCACATTCAGGAATTCAAGCAAAAGTTCCATTAAAGAGTTCACTAAAATGACCAAAATCTCTTTTGATACTGACCTGAAATATATGAATTAAGCTCCTGTTAAAAAACTGTGACACTTGGATGTTTCCAGTGGTGTGTATTGCCCTGCCAGAATACACAACTGTTAAAGAAAAAAAATTGAAGGAACATGTCTAACAATGCAGAAATAATCAATCTATCATTTTTACTAGAGCATGAAAGAGAAACAATATTGGGAGTATTAAAAAGAGATGAATATTTGAAAAAAATGGAAGATAAACGAATCAGGTCGGTAATCTTTAAAAAAATCTGTACTCTTTAAACTTCCAAATATTGAACCTTGTTTTGGAAATATGTGGCACTTACCAATAGTGTAGCAATTGTCATAAAAGTTGTGTCTTGCTCTTTTTTCATGTGCACAGCTTTGACCTCGATCATATTCAGTCTACTTAAAAAATAATATTTTTAAATATTATTCTTTGTGATAACTGAAGATAGTTAGAAATTACTGATATGAAACACATATGCACATGCACAATATAATCCTGCATAGTTTCACAGAAATCTGGATATAACTTGCCCAAAATACTATATGTGTCTGGCACTAACATTATTTTAGTACAGGTGTACTTATATAATTTTTTAAAATAATATAAATTATACAGTACTGTAGCACAAACTTTACTGGTTAGTTGAAATTATTGAATGAACTATGGTTGTAACTTCCCTGGTTTATTGAAATTATTGAATGAACTATGGTTGTATCATCTATGTTATGATGACTATGTTCACATGTTACATTGTCCTTTTCAAATTCTTATATAGATTCTAGTTTTATTGTTAATTAATATAGCACATTATAGTTCTCATCTAATGCAGAGTATGCATTTCATATTGAATATTAATCTATGGTATGGGCTATTATTGTTGCTTAGCTCTTTAATATTTTATAGAATGGATATTAGTTAATTTCTACGCTACATTTTAAAAAGAGTCTAGGCTATTAACTAATCTCTGTACTTTTTCTTGTATCTTTGCACATAGTATGGAAAGAATTTTGCATTTGCTTTCCCTTAACAGAAATACTGTGCTTCAGTTTAAAACCCAGAATGGCACAAATGAAGTTGTCAGCACACAGGAAACATTTCTAAGGCATGAGCAAAACTAATGTTGGCAATTTAAGAAAACAATTATTATTCCAATGATATGCTATTTTTAAGGTTTCATACCATGCTTGTATATCTGTCTATCCTGGTCCTAAGTAAGATAGATAAGGATAGAAAATTGGCCCAAAATCCAATAAATCTTTTGTAGAGAATAGAAGAGGAAATAAGCCACAAATCACCCTCCAATGAGGAAGAAATGTTCAGCCCAAAACATACCACTCACATTTTAAACATTTAGCTCCATTCTTTTCAATGTTCGATAAGTCCCTCGAGACCTGTCCATGCTATCAGGTCTGGGGCTCCCAAGCGATTGAAGAGATCTTGCGATGGCTAATATCATCCTCTCTGCTTCTGTGCTTTTCATCGTTTTTTAAAATTTTTTAATTATTTATTTATTAAATTTATATGCCACCCATTTCACTATCAAGCAACTCTAGGTGGCTTATAATGCCATAAATAACAGCATAAAATAATTAGAAAATTAAAAACATTAAAACATTGGGCACTGAAAGTCAAAACATTAAAATTATCAACCAAGTAGATAAAAAGAACCAATGCGTAATTATGACTTTTTGTATATTTATTGTTTTTTCTTTTCAATTAAATGTTATATGTCACACAGAGTCACTTCTTGTGAAATGGGCAGCCATATAAAGTGTGTTTGTATATAAATAAATAAATGAAAAATTTAAAATAGGTGTTACCAGGAACTATTTGTTAAATAAAAGTAGTACTGGACAACCAGCTCCTACACTAAGCTGTCAAATAAAAAGATCTTTAAACACCATTGAAAGGCTGTTAAGTTTCCACAGAGAAAAAGGAAGCTGATTGTGGACTCATAGGGTGAGGTCACCAAAGGCACAGAACCATGTTCTTATTCTCCTATATACATAACTGTGTTGCTATTGAATTTATTCTGCTGATATAGAAAATTCTAATTTTTGGCATTATTAAACAAGAGGCAGTATTTCTTTAGAAACTGGTTTGATAGCAAATGAAGTTCAAATTAATCCTTTGCTTCCTTCATTGCATGTTATCCAGAAACAATTACTTCAATTTTGAAATCAAAGTATATTGTCACAATCATCAAATGATTCAGTTTTGAAGATACCATAGGGAGATGCAAAACACAGCTGCCAGAAGTTATAATGAACTAAGGCAGCAGTAATATTCATCTCATAGTTTGCTTATGTTCCTATTCTTCCTTTCTTTAATTCCTGGGATTATTGGAGAGTTCTTTTTATGCATATCATGGCCAAGGTCATATCTACAGTACTTAACCTAAAACCAGTAGTTATATTTGGATGTTTTCAGACCATTTTAGTTTATTTCTGAAAACTACTAGTACTAGATTTCCACTGATTGTATTCCAGTTTGATAGAAAAAGTAGTATTTTTGCAGAAACACAGAACTGAAAAGTTGCAAGAGCTACCTTTCTTTTATTTAAGAAATTATGCCACATAATGAAGAATGTAAGGAAAAGCATATTTGAGCAGAATTTTTATGTAGCAGCTCTAGACTAGTAACACCAGTTAATCAAATACTTTGATTCAGGGCATAATTGGTGGCATATGTGTTGCGCATAATAAAAGTCCAGCTGCAATCTTTGACATCTCCATATTGGCCTGTGGAAGAATCTTGTTTACAATCCCAAACAGCTGCTGGTAGTCACGGTAGATAATACAGACCTGTGTGGATTAATGATCTAAATATATAGCTCTCCTGAGAAATACCAAAACTTGTTCCAGATTCAGTTAGTTTGTTGGCTAACTTAAAATTGTGGCCATTATTTCTTTGGGATGTTAATGGATTAATCCAGACTTCACAGTGATAAACCTCACTCCCTCCTGAGATCTTCATTGTATCTATAATTTCCCACTGCCCAGTTTACATAAACTTGTAGCTTATAGAAGTAAAATGGGCAAGGGAGCATATTTATTTGAGTTTTTCAGATTGCCATTTGCTTCTGAATTTTGTAGTACTGGAGTATGGATAAAGTGTATTGACCATGGGCCACTGCTTAAAGTCAAATTACTTAGGACACCTGCGCTTCTCCCAGATTATCCACACTCACTTCCACAATGTCACTGCTCTACCCCTTACCATGGGGTTCTATATGGGGTTGGGTCTGGGGACATATTAAGAAAATGTGCATATTAATGTTATCATGCAAATGCTACAACTTATGTTAAAATTTGGGATACAACAATGTAATGGTGGTATTTGTATGATGAAGTCATCACAGGTATCAACATTTTGGTGCTATTGTGTTTTGTTATGGAACCTGCTGGCTACTAGCTGGTGAAAATAATATTAAAACAGTTTCTTGTTCATGCACTAATGCAGTATTAATATTTGTCAGTTGAATTGGCCCTTAATTATTGATGTATGTGTGACTCAGCATGTGTTGTCAGTGCCAATACAAATGCTAGAAGACAAAGCGATTACTTTTGTAGCTTGTACCAAGCTAGGTATGTCAGAACTGGATTAGATGGAATGAAAATATTGTAAAGCAGAATTGACTTGGAAGAGATGGTGCAAAAAATAGCAGAATGGGTATTTTAGCATTATTCTTCTCAAGGTTTACTTATCTTTTTTTGCAGCAAGTAAGATGCATTTGTATAGTTGTTAATAGGTTTTGTGTTCTGTGAGCCAGAAATTGCTGTATACTCTAACAACTGCATCTCTGCAGGATCTGTATAATTGTTTGTGGAGAGAGAATAGCAGGCTGTTTGGCTAAAACTATATGTGCAATTCAGAAGTGAGTTCTATCTAATTCAGTGAAATTTTAATGTGTCACATTTGGATTATTGACCAAATTGAACAAAGCATTATCTCTTGCTGTAAGGTAATCAAATTACAATACATGTCCCAGGCCATGTCAATATGATTTCACATCTCAGAGTAATCAATTTGCTTCATCCCTTTGCCTACAACTACTTTTGAGCAGAGCTTGTTTTATAATGCATAAATATTTTATACCACCCACAACAGAACAAACAGCTCTTCTATTGACTGAAATTGTCATCAGTTATGACCTGCTCCTTTAGGCAGCCTATATTTCTTGCAGGAGCCAGTTTGGTGTAAAGGTTAAGGCATCATGCTAGAGACCAAGAGAGCATAAGTTTTACTCCTGCCTTAGGCATAAAACCAGCTGGGTGACCTTGGACCAGTCACCCCTTGGAAGAAGTCAATGGCAAACCACTTCTGCAAAACACTCCCAAGAAAACTACAGACAATAGTTTAGAAAATCACCAGGAGTCAAGACTGAATTGAAAGCACACACAAACATCCTACCTTTAACTTGGGAGCTTAAGTAGCATATATAGCACTACTTCCTCTTACTTTTCTGGACAACAGATAGATTGAGCTGAGAGAATGGCCCAAAGTCACCCTGGATACTTCCATGATTGATAATAAACTAGAACCTAGGTCTCCTCGCTACCAGTCTTACACCTTATGGAGTAAAGAAACCTTTTACTTCTCAGAATACCTGCAAGCTGGATTGATTCTGTATTGGAAATTGTCTTTCGTTTGCAAGGCAATTCTGCAGAAAATCACCTATGAACATTTTAATTCTCTCTGGGAGCAAAGGGTTAAAAATATTTTAAACAAGTTGAGCCTCATTGTCTTAACCCCAACCTCTACATACTGCAGTTTTAAAATGGAAGAAGGTGATTCTTATACAAAATGCAATTGGCATTTCATACATCTTATCTGGCTTGTTTAATATTTCATAATAATACAGTTATGTAAAATATTTGAATAGATACACATCAATTTTTGATTCTATTCTCAAATAATATCTTATTATAAACTGCTTAACTATTAATGAAACAGCAAATTCAAATATTTCAACATGTTTTTGTGAACTTCCTGGATTTTTTTTCTTTTTCTAGAAAACTAAAGAATGAGTTATTAGAAGTGAAACGTAAAGGTGGACGGCATCAACAACAAGATAACAGCAAGGTCTGCGCTCGCTGTCAGAAAAATTTGGGCTTAATTTTTGACAGAGGAGACGACTGTCAAATATGTGGCTTAAAAGTTTGTAACAAATGTTATATTATAGGAATTGATGGCAGTTGGAAGTGCACAGTGTGTGATAAAATTGCGTAAGTCATGTTTTCTAATAGATTCATTTTCCTGGTCTCTTACTTTTGTCAGAAAATATTAATATCAACACTAGATTAAGGATGATAGGGAGAGTAAAGACAGTTGGGGCTTAATTTATGCCAGAAACTGAGTTTTGACATTCATAAAATTGAATGATGATTAAACATTTACATTTGTATTTTCTGTTGAAGTTGAACCAAGACATTCATATGAGGTCAGCCTTCTTCTATTATCAGGGCACTGAAGTGAAAGATCTCCAGTGAGTTACTAATAAACATTACCTTGCCTTGAGGACTCAAGAATTGTTGTGGGTATGGACTCAGAGCCTCTTATAGACTGTAGTGGTAATAATGAATACAAATGCTAATCTATAAGAGTACCTTGTACAATAGCATAATGGCTCCTAGCGCAAGGAGAAAGGTCAAAGGAAATGCAAAGCATGTCATGCTGTGTTAGGATATTTGGATGAAATGTGAATGAAGTAGATCTCCAGAATAAAATGTTCCTTAAATTTAAAGAAACAGTATAGCAATTATCAAAGATCAAACCTCACTTGTAATGTACATGCAAAAGACATTACAATAACTCCTCATATGAAACATTCTTACTTTGGGAGGGGAGGTTAGATGAGAAGATAAGACAAATTCACACTCAGCCATGGAAGTTCATTGGAATAATTTAGATCAATGACATCTCTGTTAAACATACTCTACAAAGAAATTACGTTAAAATTGGAGGAAGGGGTGATATGTGTTCTGCCTCAAGGTATTACATATACATCTTATAAATAAATTATTACTTTCAAGTGTTAATGTTTTATATGCTAATTGCAAGACATATTTCAATTATTTACATATGGTTGCAGTTAAGCAAAATGTCTAGTATTCTCTGCTTTGTTGTTTTCAGGGTCTTCACTGAAATCTTTTTTAATTGCTTGTGTGTTTTTAGCAGCAGAAACCCAGAATGATGGAGAAGCACATTCTAGGTTACCTTTTCCGTATTTGCTCAGATCAGACTGATCTTTAGAGTTGATCTACAGAGATGGAGTATATGTGTTCTGGAGCTACTGGTCCATAGCTGCTCTGCAAGAGTGTGGTGCCAAAGAAAGGCAGCATTCAAGCTGTGCTTTGGGATAGTTACTCACTGCAGTAATCCTTTCATTTAGGCAGTTTGGAGTTCCTTAATAGACAATTTTGACTTCCTTTTACAGCATCCTATTGAGATATTGGGAGATCAGCAAGCTTAACATCTGATTAAAGAGTAAAGAGGGGATCCAGATGAATTCTATATGGGGAAACACTTTTGCCATGGTCAGCGTATTGACCCCAGTCTGTCAAAAAACAAACTGATTTTCAACTAGTTATTTGTTATATTGGAAGACTGAATCAAAATACATGTAGTTTTCAACTTATGGCCGGTTGCTTTTTTTTTTGAGTTACAGTGGCCTCAGAACAGGTGCTTTGTTGCCCATAAACACTTCCAGCCATGTCTCATCCCCCCCATTGCACAATTACATTGTCAGTACTTGTCAACCTGTTCGCATTTACAATTGGTTGCCAAGTGCTCTGTGATCATATGATTGTCATTTGCAATCTGCTCATCCAGTTTACCTAGAAAGTCAATTCCCTCAGCTGATTGAGGGATTTCCCCTCACCTCCATACAGGAGAGGAAATCCTCCCACCTGCCAGAGGAACAGATCTGAAATCTGGCAAATACCATTCTTCTGAGCCTTTTGGAATGCTGGCATTCACCAGCGTTTTCCCCTCCTGTTGGAAGGCTCACGAGGCCTGGGCCCTCTCTCTGGCCATCCACTTAACAATCCATGTGACCACAACTGGGACAGCTGGGATTGTGGTCATTGAGCGAAGCTATCATGTTCCATCTTACTTCATGACCACTTCACTCAATGACAAAGATTTAGGGCCCAGTTGTGGTCATAAGCGGAAGACTACCTGAAAACTACATTGACCCCCTGCTCCATGTATTGTGCACAGTTGGGGCAGATCCAAAGGATGTCAGTGCATCTGTCTTTGAAGTATGAAAAGGTGTGTGTCCTTGGAAGGCTTTTGTGGCTTCTTCAAAGATTGTTGCCTTTGCAGCATGTACATGGTAGTTTCAACAGAAATGTCTCTTATGCACATGCAGAGTATCAGGAATGTTTTCCAAAACAGCTGTTTCACTGTTTTGAGGAGGACTTTTCAGTAACTAACAAACAGTGAGGTGCCCCTTTTCAGATGCTTTGCACAGTTCTAAAATGCTGGCTTAGTCACATAAAACTGTCTCCATCTAGTATAAGCCTTAAACAACAGCAGGATAAGGGAAAGTAATAGCAAAGTTTGAACATCACAATGATTCTGGTTATTTTTATCCTACAGCTATAAAAGGCTTCGAGACAGAGATCTTTATTGAAGATTGCCTTATTTATTGTTAAAAATGAACATCTTGTTTCATTTTTCGTTATCTGCAAACAATTTGAAACTTTCACATGCCTCTCCCTACTCAGTAAATAAACCTATTATACCAGAGGGTTGCCTTGTTCAATAAAAATGCAAAGGTACATTTGAGTAGGCAGCAGCTTGGATGGATTAGTCATGATTCAGGATATTTGATATATTCTTTGTTTGTTTATAAAATAATAAAGGTGGAATATAAAATAAATTATATATAGTTGGATTTTTTTTTACTGTTTTCATTTCTTTATATATATGCAGGCAACTTAGAGTTGTAACAGGCGAATGGTTCTTTGAAGAGAGAGCAAAACGTTTCAAGCAGTCCAAGCTCCTTGGAACTGATATTATTCGGCAATCTATTCTTCGCAAAGCCCCAGGTAAAAATAAGGAATGGAATGTATGTATTCCCAAGTAGACATATGGGGCATTCCCAAATCGACATCTGGGGGCATTGCTAGCTCTACCAACAACTCCAACTTGCATGGCCAGCATGAAGTTGTAGTTGAGCAACTTTGGAGGACCACAGGTGTCCCAAACTTATTAAAGTATTGCTGCTTTCTTAATTATACTTTGCATTATTGCAAAATAGTTAAACTAGAGTGTTCTGATATAATATATTCTTATACTGAATGCTAGTCTCTTAACCCATGCATTCAAACCCTTGCTTAGCTTCAGTTGCTGTACCAGTTATTTGAAAATTGTTTGTAATTAAATCCATTCCATTTATGAACAAGTAATTTAAAATCATATGGAGCAAGTTGCAGTCCATCATTTGGGAGTTTTAATGTTTGATTTCTCTTCTTACTTTCTGGCATCCCTTTGCATAACAGAGGATACTACTCCCTACATATAGGCCAAAGTCCATGTACTGAATTTAAATGTAAAATTTAATCTGGGAAAAAAAACTTTCCAGCAATATCACCAACTTGACAATTGAACCAATTAAAACTGTCAAATCTGTATGTTCATTCCTTTTCAGAGCAGAGAAAATAGATCACAGCTCATCTTGTATTCTGATTAAGACATGGCTTATAAAAGTTACAGCTGCAATTCAGTATACCTCTTTCAATGTAGCATGGGTATACTGTAGAATATTTCAAGACAATTATTATTGTGAGATAATCCTAAAATATATCATTATGCCTAGAAATAACTGCTAAACACTTAATTAACATGCTTTCAATTTTATTAACACAGTTTTCTTCTTTAGTTTTTGATATTTTTCATTTAGGTTTAGGTTTAGCTTAATAAAAAAGAGAGCTATCTTGCAGTGTATAAATTTTCAGCAATAACTTTTCCCTTTAAAAATGACAGTTTTATTTACTTGATAGTTAATGCAGATAATTCAGGTTACATTGTTGCTGTAATTATTACTATTATTATTGGTGTCCTACCTTCTTCCAAAGAGATTATTCAGTTTCTTAAATACAGAATGTAATAAAAGAACATGAATATAAATCAAGAATAATCATAAACACAATTTTGAAAAGTCACTTAAAAACAGAGATTGCAGACCAAGCATAATTCAAAGAATAATAAAATATAGAATACAGATTTTCATGCAATAAAACAATTCCCCATTCACTTCTGATTTTGTTTTGATGTATTATAGGACTAGCATAATTACTATTCAGAAGGTTTCCAAACAACTACCCAGCAGTATCGACTTTAATATATCTAGTTTATATATACTGTACATATGTACACAAATACTATACATATCCTGTATATATATAATATGTGCACTAGCTATATTGTATATATGTACCTGAATGTAGGACACAGCTTACTAGTAAAGGTAAGTAACCTTTAAGCCAAGTACTATATAACACTACAAATGCAAACCTGGGAACATATTTTTATGACATCTTGGAAAACTGTTGCCAGTCAAGGCAAATAATATCAGTCAGGGCTAATGTAGAATAAGGTAACTTTCTTTCTTCTAACATGGGAAAGCACTTTGGTGTCCTTTACCCAGGGAAGATTGCACCAAAGACAGTACACTTCATAAGATCATCCTTTCAATTAGTTTCTTATACACATTACAATACTCTTACCTAATCTGATGCCTTCAAGATGTGCTGGGGCTACAATTCCCAACTGTCTTGTTGGCTGGGAATTCTGGGAGATGTAGCTCTATTTTATCTGGAAGATATCAGGTTGAATAAGGCTGCATTAGAACAATTACATGAGCTACTGCGACGAATAAATAAATATTCATCAATGATTATATTCTTCCTTGTGTTATATAAAGCAAGCTTGACTTCTTTGACTTCTGATAAACTTTTGAGTCTGGTACAACATACTTATTAATTATGTTTAAAACTTAAATGGCTTGGCATTAATATTATGAAAATATATCCTATTATATATTCAAGCCTATCCGCTTCAGTTTTGTGAGTTTGTCTCGATCTGACCTTCTATTGGTAGGCATATTGTGTAAGGATTTTATGGGAATGGGCCAGAATCCAAACTCTGACGCTCTCTTTTCTTGCATATATTTCCACCCTTATCCTCGATTTTTTTCGTTTATATTAATTGTCCAGAGTGTTGTATGAAAATCAGAAACATGATTTATTTATCAAGCTTATATGCTGCCAGTCTCAAAAATGCAACTCTAATAATTATATTTATAATTTATAATTGACATAAATTATAAGCAACATCACACCGGCCAGCAGGGGGGGTGGGATTAGATTACACATAAAAAAATGTATAGATTGCTAACCTATGTAAGCCGCCAAGAGTCTTCGGAAATTGGCGGTATAGAAATATGTGTATAAATAAATAAACAATAAAATATTAAATTTAAAATATTAAAATTGAGTTAAAATTAGCAAGATGAATAGGAGGGGAACAAGATGCACATGGGGGAAGCTAGATTGACCTAACTACCTCCATGATGACATTCCCCCACTGGAGCCCCAAGCTAGGTGGCAGAGCCGGATCTTGAGGGCTAAAAGAAAGAGTGCAGACCTCAGCTTGGGGGCAAAATGTTCCATAGAATGCCAGCTGGAATTGGGAATATACAGTACCTATCTTAATCACAACAGTAGTGGCTGGAGGTTAACAAAAATATATTAAATTGTGAATGTTTTTCCTGCAGCAGTCCCAGTTTGATCCAGCAAATACTGTATCATTTGTGGAATAATCTGTGGCTTAAATTTTTTCTTCAGAATGTAAGAAATTTGTTGAGATAATGTATTTCTCTCCTTTTAAGATTCTTCTTCTGAACTCATAGAAGGCAGACCCAAAGATCATTCTTCAAAAACCTTAGAGGGTATATCAAAGCAAGATATGTTTACTTCAATTACAAGTGGGACGAAATCAGTTCTCACCGGACCTAGGAAAATAGGGTAAAGTATCATTTCATAAAATGGTAAAACATTTCGATATTTCCAAAATAGAAAGTGAAGTATTTTTATTATGAATAAAAACTCCTTACAGTTTATCTTAAGTATAGTTCAGTTATAAGCATTAAAACATACAAATGTATAATGATCTTCACTTTACTTTTTAATATTTACAAGAACATGACTGAGAGTCAAATGTTACTTAAAATGGGATTTCAGCAACATAAATACTAGCTTTTTCTCATCTACAGCTTCCTCACATAAATTATTCAGCTTATAGTTTCTACTAATTGTTTGATATGCAGTGCAAATTTTAAACTTGACTTTTTGGAAAAGTTATTAATCTATGTTTGTAACAATGGTCTTACCCATACTGAGAAAGCTGCAATTAAATCTTGAAATTATAGGTAGCAGGAATATTAACCATGAGAACAGAGTGACAGATACTTTAATAAACTTTAGGACTTTTTGTGCATTTATGATATTTCATACAGTAGTATTTTAAGAGTATGATTAAAGCATATATACTATCTAAGAAAATGTTTATCCAAATATAAAGTTCTATAATGTCCAATTTAGTATTGACCAGAAATTTACTGGGAATTGAATCTAATCCTTCTGGAGGACATTAGACTGGGGAAGGCTCCAAAAGGGTATGGATCAGTACTGATGAACGTTTTTAACAACAAGCAAAGAAACATCTAAATAGCAGTACTGTATTTTGCTTTACATTTAAAGATATTGTTTATCTTTAAATCTGTATTCAACAGAAAGGTTCTTAAGGCAGTAACTAAAGAAGTTGTAAATGTGAAAGCAGAAGATGGCAAAAGCATTAGCACAGACTCTGATGTCCAAAGCGAACATAATACCAATCGGTAAGATAAAAGAGTAATATTAATGTTTCATTTGTTATTTAAAACTAATACAAATATTGTAAACTTTTGTTAAAAATTAAAAACATACTGTAATCAAGAGGAAAGAAAATAGGAAAATCCAAAAGTAGGTATGTAGAAACTTGCAGAACAATCTTCATAAAATTAAATAAATGAGAGGCTGAGAAAGAGTGATTGGCCCAAAGTCACCCAGCTGGCTTTCATGGCTAAAGCAGGACAAGAACTCACAGTCACCCATTTTCTAGCCTGGTGCTATAGACCATACTGGCTCTCATTAGTTTGGCTCTAAACTATGTCAATTTAAGATTTCACTTAATTATTAAAATCAATATAATGTACAATAATTAATGATAGTAACAAGTATAGTGTAAATTATAAATCAGGATAAGAGACCATTATCTCTCTAGTCTAAAATTATTTCCTTCTTTAGCAAGTCAAAGAGAAATGTTCAATGCTAAATGTTGAAACCTTATTTTATAAGAAACCCAAACTTAGAGATTACAAGACCATATGTAGAATTACAATCCAAGAACAATTTTCATATTGAATTGACTTCTGTATCAGCTTTGTTTTTCAAATATAAAGTTATGTTTGATATCTAAAACTTAATTTGCCATTCTGTAGAATGGAGTATCCATAATTTCCAATGAGAAACATAAAGAGAAGGAGCTATAATTGTATTATAAACTCAGTTCAATATATTTTATGGGAATATAAAATTGGGTAATATTTAAGAGAATTCAGCCTTGATAATTTGTTTCATAACAGAATTATTGTTCAGAATTCTCCTTTGCAGAATTGTCACCAACTATGAAAAAAATGATCTGACCAAATTATTGCAATTTTAACAATTTTATAGAATGAAATACCTATTTTAGCAATCAGTACTGGAATAATATATTATCAGTAAATTTACTGATAAATTATCTTTATCAGTAAAGGTGGGGTGTGGTGGCTTTGTGGTTAAGACGCTGACTTTGTTGGCTGGAAGGTTAAGACTCGGGTACTGCATAACAGGGTGAGCTCCTCTTACTTGCTGCAGCTCCTGCAACCTAGCAGCTGAAAAGCACGTAAAAATGCAAGTAGATAAATAGGTACCACTTTGGTGAGAAGATAGTAGTGCCCAGTGTGCCTCAGTTTGTAGTCATGCTGGCCACATGACCATTGAAGTGTCTTTGGACAGCACTGGTTCTTTGGCTATGAAACAGAGATGAGTACCACCCCTAGAATCAGATATGACCGAAAGGGGAAACCTTTACCTTTAAGGTCTTGTACCAGTTTTCTCTAAATATAATATTCACTGTATATTAAATATTTTTCTTCTATCAATATTCCCATTGTTTGAAGTCAGTTGTTCTGCTTAAATTCTACATCCATTTTAGATACAATTTTTGACTTTCTATTTTTGAATTGTATTTCAGCAGCAATGTATCTACAAGGCCCAACAAATGTTTTGAATTGTTTGTGATAAATTTTTCAAATTAATTCAGGCCTCCAAATGTTTTATCACATTTGTAATTTTTAAATTCCAAATTTTAATTACAAATTTAATTACAAAATTTACTGCTTATTTAACATATTGAAACTAGTGAGATATCAACTATTGTAATTCTTAATGGAGACTTTTTGTAGAAAATACTCTTCAAATTCTCTGATACTCATTTTGTACACACCCACATTGTTCTTTCTCACTTGCAAAATGAGAGGTACATAGACCTCACCTTGCCTAATCCCAGGAGTGAGTCAGCTGCGGTTAATGGTTAACACTTTATGGCAAATTCCATTAGTATGTAAATTTTGTCATGGTCATAGGAAGTAGGAGATTAATTACAGGCTATTTGCATGTACTGTTGAGTTCATGTTCTCTAGTGTAAAGAAAAGAAAAAACAATGTAAGAAAGACATAGCTAATGACCTAAACTTTGGATGTGTTACATGTGTGCTCCCAGGTTTGGTTGGGAGCACACACACACACAT
This sequence comes from Acrochordus granulatus, assembly GCA_032468055.1. Classification (NCBI taxonomy): domain Eukaryota; kingdom Metazoa; phylum Chordata; class Lepidosauria; order Squamata; family Acrochordidae; genus Acrochordus; species Acrochordus granulatus. Next base: position 163,244 of record JANHZU010002813.1, on the reverse strand, counting down.
TCTCACAGCCCTGAAAAACAGCCATACTTTTCAACCAAACACTGAGGCACAACTGGTTCTTTAAAATACAAGGAACCCAGTCAATTTAAAATAATTAAAATTAAACATTTTACTGATTACAATATATATACAGTATTTGCTCTCTCATTCACACACATATCCACACTTGTGGTTTCCCCAGCTAGGCTGACAAGTCACTGGTAGAGAGATGGGAGTTACAAAGTCTGGATCCCAAAGGCGAGTCAAAGGTGGGCAGGCTTCAGGACCCCTTTTATTTTATCTCTTCAAAGTCTTTGCTTTGATAATTCACAAGATTGGTAGTTTTGATGCGATTTGGGGAGGGGTTTCCCATGCGCTCAGGCCTTAAATTCCTTGTCGGGTTTCGATGACATTTTTCCTTTGCTCCCTTTTGACTTAGTTCCTTCCTGAAGGAATCTTTATGACAAGATGAATAAATAAAACATGTCCTTTTATGTACATATCTAACATACTTTTAAAAGGTGAGACACAGAACAGGTAGGAGAAAGGTAAATAGCATTTGCCAGTTTGTATCTTTGCCTTAGCTATTTCTCTTACCGTTTTTCATTGTTGCAAAAAATTACAACATTTATATTTTGTTTTTTATGATAGCTAATCAAAACATGAAAAAAGGGTAACTGCACAGAAGTGTAATCCCACCATTATTTGTATCACAAAGAGAAAGATGATTTAGATAATAAAATGACACTTTAGTAAAAAAATATGTTAAGATAAAAGAGTATAAAGTAAAGGTATCATTGTCTTTCTAATATGTTAGTTTTCTGTCCAGTGAGAATGACATTTTGTAAGAATCGGTTTAAGAAATCCAAGTGTAAAATCACATCATAAATACAAGCCTGTATTAATTATGGATTAAAAGAATGGTGGACAAAGTTTTGTGGACTTGAAATACCACATGAATCCAATCTGGGCATGAATAGTAAGGCAGAGCAAGTTGTGAATCATTTGCTTGGCTAAATTGGGCACATCCACTAAATTGGAACACACTGCTCCTCTTGGGGAAAAGACAAACAGATGGAGGTATTTGGAGCAGCTGAATAGCCTGTGACTAAGATTTTGGATGTCTTTGTAATGGACAATTCTATAAGCAGTGTCATAACCATATTCTGTGGTCCCCATGACAAACTACTACATAATGGGATATGTCTCATGAAGGTCTATTAATCAGCTGTAACAAATGCTTGATGCTGATATGGGGGAAATGGAAATTATATGATATTGCCATGGTTTAGATCCATTTACATCACTTGACACATTTATTTATTTATTTATTAAATTTATATGCCACCGAAATCCAAAGACTCTCGGTGGCTAACAACAATAAAAAAACAACAATATATTAAAAACAATAAAAATAAAATAAACCCCCCATTAAAACAATCCCAACTGATCCCGAGAG
>JANHZU010002813.1:135347-148877 GCA_032468055.1 Acrochordus granulatus | reverse complement strand
AGTGTGATGGGTGTGAGCTTGGGAAGACTCCGGGAGGCAGTGCAAGACGGGGGGGCCTGGCGTAATGCAGTCCATGGAGTCGCGAAGAGTCGGACATGACTGCGCGACTGAACAACAACAAATCCACACATTGCAGTAAATCTCACCCTTAACAAGTTGGCTGGCTGCATTTCATCTTCAGAAACAATTAGTGAAACAAAAAGATCCCATGATATTCTTATTTTACTACAAAAGAAAATAAACAATTGAAATCAGGAGTGTAAAAAAAATCTGTAGCCTATTCCACACAAACAAGTATCTTGACTGTTCAAAGCAGTGATCCATCTGATTTTCCTGAAGCAGCAGAATTACAGAATAGAAGAAATATGCTGGATGGAAGGGAATCACTTAGAAAGCCTCATCTTTTCCCAACTACTTTTTTCTTCCTTCTGATGCAGTATAGATGATAGAAAGGTTTTTTTAAAAAGTCCAAAATGAAATGGAAAAAAATCCCTAAAAATGAACTGTTCATTCTACTGCTAACTTTCTAAAATGAGAGATGATTGGGCTCAGGGTGAGAATTTTTTTAAAATTGGAAATAAGGGCAGTACAAGACACTGGAACCAATAGGGTTAACCCAAAGATTCTGGTGATCATCTACCATCTACATTTTTTAGACTGTATATTTGAACAATCTGAACATTCAATTTTGATGAAAAATCTACATTATAAGTGCATGAACTTTGAAAAGATTTACCCATTAAAACTCTTCTGGGCAGTTTATGATGAAAATAGCAAGTAGAGAACACATCCTCTTTTCTTTCCTTTACAGGTTTCCCCACCTGTGTTTATTGCACTGACTTATTTTTGTTTTGGTCTGGGGACCAGCTTTTCTTTCTTTCTTTCTTTCTGAAGAGTAGCTGTTGATGAGGATGAGACTGCTGCTGGGAGTTAGGGGTGAGCTGACAGGGAGCTGCAGCAGATTGCTACTGCTGGATGCTCTTGCTGCTGAGGTGTCCTGCTGCTGGATGCTTTTGCCATTACCTGGCTCCTTCTGCATTACTGACTTCATTATTTTGTGAGATGCTGGGACTTTGAAGGTGTGGCAGCGGGGGTGGACAAGAGGGGGTGACAATAGAGTAGTGGGGTATTGTGCAATCCCTTCCCCTTTGGAGGCCACCCTTGAAGAGAATCCAGAAGATTTATCTAGTAAATAATGCAATGGTGTGGGAAGTTATGTGTTATACCTCTGCTCCACAAACTGCAGAAAGAATAATTGCAATTAGCCTGCCCTCCATGGAGGACTTGTATATTGAGAGGGTCAAGAGAAGGATGGATAAGCTATTTGCAGACCCCTCTCTCCCTGGACACACCTTGTTCGAATCTCTTCCCTCTGGATGGCACTATAGGGTATTGCATACCAAAACAACCAGGCACAGGGACGGTTTTTCCCCGTGCCACCATTCAGCTGAATACTTGACTCATGCTACATGACAGGACACAAAGCACAAAGAGTTCTAAATTTGCCCAGAAGTTCTGTCTAGGTTGTACACATGTTTATCAATTGTTGTTCTAGTTCTATAGTTACTATATTTTTCTTCTACTGGCTGCATACTTTGCACACACACTTTACTGTTGAAAACATAATTTTGTTTATTTGTTTATGTTATTATTTTATTTACTGTTGTCTTGCAAGTACACTGAAAGCTGCTGTACCGGAGTCAAATTTCTTGCATGTCTAACCATGCTTGGCCAATAAATTATCTGAATCTGAAAATCCACTGCAGGAGAAACATAATATTAGGGAAACCCATATCAAAATTTGGAAGATCTTTTCATTATATCATGTTTCCTTTTAAAAATCAAGCATATCTTGATATAATCAAATTAATAAGGTTTCATCAGAACAAAGTCAAATCTTTGAGAATTCCTATTGCGGTTTTGTGTGACTGAAGATACTTGTTGGTTGAGGTCTGCCTATGTTTGTGGTGCTTTTCATGCATGTCTTTTCTTGGTATTCAATATTCTAAGACCCTTGTTTTTTATTTTTCAATTACATGTTTCAAGAGAAGCTCAAACATACAAAACAAAGTTCTTAATTATATAAATAATCATTTTTGGAGAATCCAGTATCACCAATTCATTTTCTTTCTTTTTTTAAATATAGCAGTAATTAGGAGTAAGTTGTGTCAAAATCAATCTGCACATCAGAACAGATAGAAAGACTTTGTGTAAGCAAATTCTCAGAGAGTAATTACATTTACAATTATATTTCTCCTTCATAATTTCAACTGCCCTAGTAGGGGGAAATATTGCATCATTTATCTGTTGATGCCTTTTTGGCTGTACTCTAATATTCTACTTATTTAAGGAAAAATATTTTTCTTAAAATATGTTCTTTTTCTATAGTATGTTATCAGCCACACACAGCTTGAGACTCGAACCCTTCAGCTTTCTGTCTGGCATTATGACAGATTTGGGCATAACAGCTTTCTTGGAGAAGTAGAAATTCCCTTAGACTCCTGGAACTTTGAAAATCAAGCTGATGAATGGTTTATGCTTCAGCCCAAGGTGAGAAGGTCCTGCTGGTTTAGAGAAGTGGCATGTGAATTTATTAAAAAGTTAGAATTCATATAACAAAGAGGGTTGACAACAATCTGAGCTTTTCTTTGCATTAGAAAGCATTTTGTTTTTAAAGAGCAAACTATAGAAATTAAGAACCAGAAAAAATAACTTCATTTGCTTTCTAGAAACTATCTAGTAGTTAAAAGCAACTTAGCTAAAAAATGGGTCTATTCCACTGTAGAGCATTCTTTGAGTCTTCAAATTAAAATTATTGAGAAAAAATCGTATGTCATTTAAAGACTGCATCACAAATAGTTCTCAAACATATGCCAGTGTTTCCTGCTACTTGGACAGAACAGTTTGTGTCTGTCCAACAGACTGCACATTTTATCTCATTCCATTTGCAATCTAATATGTGAAATCTGTTCTTTCTATTTTCTGTGCATCTGTAGATCAAACAGGAATAGATTATTCCTGTAACATGACATTTAGTCTGTTACTATTGTCAAAAAACATTAGCATATGCACAACTATTTTTGTGGAAGTCCTGAAACTTCCACAAAATTTGCTTAAACAGAGATGGACAATAGATGTCTCTCAGATATGATGAAAGTAAAATCACACCATTGCTCATCATTGCTCATGCTGGCTGGGGATAAGAGAAATGGAAAGCTACATATTGTCCATCTTTGTTTAGAATATAGTACAGAAATAAAAAAATGTTCTTAACTTTCAGAATTAGTTTTGTGATTTGTCATCACAATCCTTACAATTTTTAGCACCTGATTCATGAAGATAAATGCCATGCTGTAGATAGTTATATAAATTATGTCTCTACTTTAAATTTCTGGCATTCTGGAGATGTATTTTGCTCCATGTAGTTATGGTTTCATTTTTTTTGTACCTGATACCGTTGTATACTTGTCATAATATGTATTCACCTCTTTTCCTTTTCTATTTTCTCCCCCCCAGTGCTTTAGTTATTTCTGGTTTATCTTGTTTTGTTGAAACTTGAAAGTGTGTTAATGTGATAAATTTCATAGAATAACAAAGGAAGAGCAAAGTCATAATGATTTTATTGAAGTCTGCATAAAGTCCAGAGATTTAAGAGAGAAACTATAGCGACAAGTCATACTATCAATTATATAAATATTAGGAACAATGCTGAATGTCACAAAACCCCTTAATCTCCATTTTTAGCCCTATTAAAGAACCACCAAGATTCTACAGGAAAATTCCATTTCTACCTGTCAATGATCCAAGCTGTTTATAAAACTAAAAAATAACTTTTCTATGGCCACATACAACAAAAGTCTGCCTTGAAAACACCTTCCACATTGCAGTGGGAAAGTTGGCCAATTTTCTCCTCTGCCTTCAGAAGTCTAGTAGGCAAAGGTGGCATTCCAAGAATGTATTGGGCAAATTGAAAGAATCTTTGTGTGTGTGATGTTTGAAGCTGCCTTAAGAGAGAGACAAAAACATCTAGGAACTGCCATAGTATATATTTTCTTTCACTGAAGGAGGGTGTTTTAAAAAAGAAAAACCATTTATACAAGACCAGAGAGGAAAAATAAATAAAAACCTGCCTACTTCCTCCATACAAGGCTACAAAGCATAGGAAGTAAAGATTTGGCCATTTGGAGCTCATCTTCCTCTGGATACTCCTCTTTTAGATTGTGCTGCCCATAATTATATATATACCTCAAAATCGTGTGCAACATTTTGAAGGTGAATATTTACTAAACAAGACATTCTTCTATTTTATTCTATTGTTTTAGATGGAGATCGCAACTGATACTGGACTGCAGTACAAAGGAGAATTAATAGTTGCTTTACGGTACACCCCACCTGAGAGGAACCTAACACTTCCCCTGGGGGAGATTCAAGGTAAAAAAAAAAGGTCAATGCACCCAGCAGTGTTTTCTATGAATTGGTTTAGTTCACCATCTTGTACAGGTGTGAAGAATGAAAATCCAATGCTGCAAAATATTTAAATTGTGTTTTGTTTGATAGGTTTACTAATTTCTCAAAGAATTTGAAACCACAAATCATTTCATCTGTCTGCATTACATAGCTTCAGCAATGTATGTTTTGAAAGCAGGAGCAGGATTTGTTAGTTGTAAATTCATTAGCTATCTATTCAACAGCATATTCTTACAATGTTATCTTGTTCGATGACAAGCCTTGACATTTTCACTGTATACAAAAACTGCAAAAGCTTGCCCATTATTTCGAATCACAATTTCCACGTGTGTTCATGTCTTGGATGACCAAGGTTTATGTGACTGATTGAGTCCTGAGGACAACTGATGAATGCGTCAGCTGAGCCTTCCTAAAGTCATCAGAGGCTTGAGAAAAAGGAAGAAGCTTACTAAGATTGAACAGCCGTCTACTTTCCAAGCTTTCTATCCACCAGAAAACTATTTTTATCTTGTAAATGGTGTTTGAGAGGAACCAAGAGAAAATGAGTTCTACTCCCACCTTGGGTACAAAGCCAGCTGGGTGACTTTGGGCCAGTCACTTTTTCTTGCAATATCAAAATTTCCTTTTACAGTTATTACATATTTATGTTTTACTGTGATTGGTCTTGGGCCGTAAATAAATGTTGAAGTTGCATCTTGTTTGGGGCATGAACCACTCTAGATATTCATGCAAGAATGAATGCTCTGTCATGTAATCTCTAAGTAATGCCCGCCCTCTAGATTATTAAGTAAGATTCTGGCTTGTGTGTGGCCTGTGCAGAGATTTTGAAAAAATCATTTTCATCATTTCTGTCCATATTATAAATTATCAAAGCTATTTTCTTCAAATCATTTGTTTCACTTAAAAAATCAATTGCATTGACCTGAACAAGATTTTTTATGAAGATCTGTGTTTCTGAAAAGTTGCATATTTTTAATTATTTGAAATTGTTGAGTGGGATAAATGATTTAGATAAGGTTTCATAGCATGCAAGTTGTTTCTTTTACAGGATAGAGATATTTGTGGCTTGGTTAAGATACACAGGTTTGATATATATTGATTTCTAACCTTAGGATAGGATATAATGTAAAATATGAAAACTTTATATATCCAGATATTTCTCAATTCTTGTTTTCCTTTGATTAAAGGAAAGAAGAGCTCCAAGAAAGAAAAGAAGGCAATCTCACAAGTACCATCAGGAGGCGTACTGGAAATTGTCATCAAGGAAGCCAAGAATTTAATGGCTGTGAAATCAGGAGGCACTTCAGATACTTTTGTGAAAGGGTGAATTCCCCCATCCTGTCCTTAGTTATGTATACTAGTTGACATTTAATATTCCTGTGTCAAATATGTTGAATGTGTTGAATATAGGTTGTCCTTGCATTACAACCATTTGTTCAGTGACTGTTCAAAGTTATGATGAAACTGAATGAGGTGGGCTTATGATGGGTCCTCAGAGTTCTGGCCATTCAGCATCCTTGCAGTCATTGTGACCATGATTTCTGACATTCTCACAAGCAGTTAATAGTAAAGCTGGCAGGGAATCACACAAGGGACTTGCTTAACAACCTGCATGGTACTTATTTAGTGACAGCAACTAGGACTGCCGTAATAGCTACAGCTAACAACCCAGTAATGTGATGTCACAGTTTATGACTACATCACTTTATGATGGAATTCTCATCTCTGTTGCCATAATAATTACTTATATGATCTATTTGTTGCTCAAAAATGTCCCTTGGACATCAGGTGGAAAGATTTAGATTTCTTATACCTTTATACCTTCCACCTTATTTTTAATATTTAATAGTAAAATAATAGTAAGCAACCAGTTCATATATGAGGATACAGTATACTGTTGTGTCTCTTAATCTTAGTTATCTGATGTAATCTTGCAGTTGCTGTCATGGTTCCAGTCGTAATTCAACTGTTACCACGTGTATCTCACAATCTAAAAATAAGTTTATATGACTATGAATTATTTGTAAGTCTCCTGTATTACTTCATCTCAAAGAGTTTTGTTTTAAGAAATTAAAAGATTTCCAAATAATCTTTCCTTCTAGAAATAGGGCTTAATGAATCTTGCTGGGACAAGATGACAAATTCTTTTTATAATTTATTTTTTTGGGGGTAGCTATGGATCACACATGGCTGTTCAGTGATGTACCAGTAGCCACATTTTGAAAATGGGTTGGGCTAGGATACTTTAATCAATATCTTCTCAGTTATAATTATTATGACATTCATATCTTTATTTTTTTCTCCTTCCTTTTCTCTCTTAGATACTTGCTTCCTGACAACAACAAATCTTCAAAGCATAAAACTCATGTAGTAAAAAAGAGTGTGAATCCCCAGTGGAATCATACATTCACTTTTAGTGGCTTGAATCCTAGAGATATACATAACGTCTGTGTAGAGCTCACTGTCTGGGATAAGGAGTCTCTTGCCAGCAATATCTTCCTGGGAGGTGTTCGGTTGAGTATTGGAAGTGGTAGGTGTGGATGAACCATAGTTAATTCTTCCTCCCCTTTGGTAGAAGGAAATTGAAAGGGAGACTAAGAAATGAAGCGTCTATAATACTCTTCAAATTTAGAACTGGGTAACAATACTTGAGGGGGCCTGTTTAGCAATTTTTCTTGCAGCTTTTGGCTCATAGTGAAGATTTTCCTTATCTTCCAGAAGTGATACTGTCAAAATATACGGCTTCTAGGTAATGCTTCCATCTACTCATAAGGTGCTGGATTGGGAGGAAGGAGACTCGGGTTTTAGAACATTCTTGGCCATGGAAGTTCCCTGGGTGTCTTTGGGCCACTCACTTACTCTCAGCCCAACTTTGTTGTGGAGGAAAATAAGAAAGAGTACTGTATATGCTGCCTTGAGCTTCTGAATTAAAGACAGGATAGAAATCTAATAATAAATACAGTACATCAATAAATCCCCACTGTTACTGTTTTTCAAATGATATGAAAAAACAGATAGGAAATATCAGTCTTTATTGTTGCCTTCAGGCCTTCTGCAAAGTCATGGATCCCTGAGGCAGGGATCTTCTGTTTCAAAAATATTTATGGTAATCCATTCTGATGCTTGCCTAAACGGCAAAACTAAAATGAATGAATAAATAAATAGTAAAAAAAAATTACTAAAGCAACTAAATCTGCTTGGAATTCTCAATAAAGAGGACTGCTAAACATGCTTATCCTACAATTAAAACAAAAAAATGGCCAAAGTCAAATGGGTTGTTTTTAGATTTATCTTTTTAGAGATTTAATTCCTTCACCATTTGTTAAGAATTCAAGTTTAGGGATTATTTTTTAAGGACAACTATTTCCAGTTTGTAATGTGGATATTATTTATTCTTTCATATTTTGTTGCACAAACAGAACTAAACATTAAATCCCAGTTGAAATATAAATATTATTCATTTTAAATAAAGCTGTCAATTTTACATTCTACTCATGGTGGAATCCAGAGCTACAGATGATAATTTGATAAGAGTTGCTGTAATTCTTGTGAATCTGAGTACCATAAATTATGAATCTCTGCTATAAACTTGGCAGATGTTCTTGTAAAATTGACTTTTTATGAAATATTGGATAAAATGGATGACGGAATGATTTCTCTGACTGAAAAAAATAAGCTGACCATCATGCATTGCCATTTTCCAGGTATAAGCAATGGCAAAGAAGTTGATTGGATGGATTCTCAAGGAGAAGAGCGACTGCTTTGGCAAAGAATGATTGACTGTCCTGGAGATTCTGTGGAAGGTGTATTAATGCTGAGATCTAGCATGGGAAAACGCAGACTGTAGAGGAATAGGCGTGCATAAGATTGATACTGCAGTAGTGTAATTTTAAATTTCAAAAAGATGTTATGGAGGCTGGACTTCTGCCATGATTTGCACATGTAAACAGGAAAATTTACATTTACTCTGAATTTAAATTTTCCAGAATGGATTATAAACGCATTCAGCACTTTCCTAAATCCATGCTTCAAGCTCTTGTATTAACTTATTTAGGCTAAGTCAGTAAGGTCATTTCCAAAATTAGATTTGCTGAGTAGTTAGAATGAGACCATATAATACCCACTAAAGAATATGGTCAAACAGATTCTTTTATTATTTCAGTGTTTCCTCAGAAAAGACATATCAGTGATCAGTAAAGGCTAGCTCAAATAATGAGCTAACAAAATAAGTGCCAGGATTGGAGGCAAGCTCTAGATCTATTTATGTTCCTAATTTTTTCAGGCTGATATCCCCAAATGATTCCAATAGGCTTCATAATAAAGAGTTTAAGAATCTTAGCTTAACTGCTCATAAACAAAATGGTTAGAAGTATTACAAGTATTACAAATTAAATCTCAGTGGAGTTGCGCCTTTTGCATTTCAGCACTTTCTACAAAAGTGGAGGTGTGAAAGTATTAAATAGCCACTCAAAAGTAATAATCGATGTTACATTTGATGTCCTACTGTGCAGATTTTTTAATATTTTTGTTTTTTTAATATGATCAAGATTATATGACATTATCTGAAAAACTGCAAAATAACAAGCACAAAATCTAACTTCTGTTCTAAAACAGGTATTAGTAATGCCAACCCAGCCTTCTTTATGAATCTCCCAAGGGGGAGTTTCTATAACCTCACTATGTAATTGCACTGTAATTCAGTTAGGATCACTTCTAAAATTTTAATGTAAAACTACCTCCCTGTCAGAAATTGTGCGTGGAATGAATAGCCAAAATCTGCTTTATACACCCACCTAGTGGTTCAAAAGCACGCAAGCATGAGTAGATGAATAGGTACTATCCTGCAGTACTATCCTGCAGGAAGGTAACAGTGTCCGTGCACCTTTGGCATCTAGTCATGCCAGCCATTTGACCACAGAAGCGTCCTAGGATGAACACTGGCTCTTTGGCTTGGAAATTGGGATGAGCACTGCACCCTAGAGTTGGTCATGATGGGCAGGGTCACCTTTACTTTTACCTTAGTGTTAATATTATTGTTCATAATCACCCCATCCATTCCTTTTATAGTGCAGACCTAGATCCTTCAGCCTTTACTTTTCATCAAGAGTACATTGTTATTAAGATCTATATCAGGCTGAGACATGAGCAGGTTTTCAAGGATAGCTTTGGCTCCAGTTACAAGAATAATGTAGTACATTAATTCTATTAGATCATCAAATCTTTATTCTGATCATGAACCAGAATAAGGAAGGTGGGATACAGTCAATTAAAAAGCACAGAAGGTACATCAGTCTAAAAATAAAAGTTGTGAAAAGCTAGAAAGTATATAATATGTTAAAACAGAAAGTATATATAGATAAAAAATCTAGAAGAATACAAAGGATGGGTAGGAGCATTAGATGGGTGTAGGAAGCATAAATGTTAGTATGTGGAAGACTATATCAAATGACAGAGCATTTCATATGTGTAAATGTATTATTAAGTCTAGTTTATGGGCACAAGTCCTAGCAAGATTGTATGTTATAGCAGAGTTGATATCTGAAAGCAGAATTGTCCTGTGCACCCTGGGTGTCTATGCAGTAATGATTAGAGGAGGCTAGTACAAATATCTCTAGTCAGTACAGGCAATGAAGAAGCACATGCTTTGTTGCTTCTGTGTGTCCAGAGCCATAGGAGCATTGTCTCTCCAAGGGAATTTTCCTGTATCACTCATTGATTCTATTAGGAATAGCTTAATTGTTGTGTGCGTATATTAAAAAAAACCTTGTCACTACTGTCATGATTACCTTGAGAAAGTACACTTCCTAAAGGATACAGCAGTGTCACCCAGTACTGATAATGTGACCTAGTTGGGTAATGAAACGTCTGCAAGAAACAACCAAGCTCAGAGCACGAAGGAGCCCACAGCATAATTGTATTTTTGAAATAAAGACAGATTGGGAAGATGATATATACAGTATAATCCATTCATGGCTAAATGAATGGCATCAAGAGTATAATTCATATAAAAACCAATGGACTTTAAGTAAAAAACTGTCTTAAGGCCCATTGATTTTAATAGATTTTATTTCTTATATTTAAACACAGGTGATAATCAGTTTCATCTAGCGGTAAAAGCATCAGATACTTTAAGTTCTAGTCCTACCTTAGGGATGAAAGCTGGCTGTGAAATCTTGGGCCAGTGATTTTCTTACACAACATCAGGTTCAGGCAACATGCCAGTCAGTCAATTTCTGTCACAACCAATAGGTCAACACTTGGTTGATCCAAAGAAAAAAGAAAAGAAAGCATTTGCAGGAAAATGCTAGGAAGGAAAAAAAGGTTAACACATAAGTCAGTAATCTGATTGTTTGTTTTTGGCTTCGTATTATTTGTGAAGTCATAATTTAGGTTCAACTCAAATTTCAGTGATCTAAATTTGTAAATATACAAGAATGGTTTCTGAATCATATTTTTTTATCATGGAACTACATTATACTGTTTATATTTGAAGTTTACTGATTTTTTTCTTCCATGAAATATCTGATGGTGAATGAAAACACTGTGAAACACCAGCTGCTGCCCAAAAGGATGGGCTGTGAGTGTAGATTTATGTTAACACCAACTTAAAGAGTGAAAAAATTCTTCCTTATTTCACATTTTTTTATTTTAAATATGTGAAACAATGTAAGTTATTTTTACATCTTTTTTTCAAATTATTGCTTTGTGTGTTTCCAGGATATATCATATAGTCTTCAGATTGCTATGTGTTTTAACTCAAAATAAGATTAAAAAGTATTATGTTTAATCTATATGGCCAGAAGGCTAAGAAAGACTGGTTTAATTAATCACCATTGTTTTAATTGTGTAATTCATGAGACTTTACTTTTCTTGCTGCATTCTTTGCAGATTGTTACATAGCCACTCAACCATTTTACAGATATTTACTTCAACTTTCATTTTTTCCCGTGTACAGATTTAGTGTATATTTTGTTTTTAAAACTTTAATATCAGGTGATATTGCTAAAATTCTAAGCCTTTTAAAGCAAGTACATGTCTGTGTAATGATACAAAGTCTTCATTTTGATAATGCTGGGAAAACAATTAAATGAAGGTTGTGATCTTTTACCCCACACCCAACTAACATGCCCTGTGTTCTTTTTGATATGTATATCTGAGTTTTATAACAATAAACTGGAGCTGAGAATTCAACAGCAATAGATCTTTAAATCACACATTGCATACAGTAGATGGAATATTTTGACATTTTACTTGGCTAGTCTTACAGTTAGATCTATGAGAACAGCAGGTTCCAACAGTAGACCAGGATGTGCAACATACTGAACAGACTCTGCATCTTCTGCCTTCCCTGTTTGTGGTCTGGGACAACTGTTTCATTTTGCCTGAAGTGCACAGTGTACAGATCTCCAAGTCTGCTTGCCTTGGGGAAAGGCAATGGTGAGAGCAAGGCAATGGAAGTACAGAAAAGAGCGCATGGAGAGAGTGGTGGATCCTCTTCCATAACTTTAATGGCAGAATCTCCAGAGGCAGGCCTGCATTTTGGCATAACGCACTGTTTAACTTGCAGCAGCTGTCTATTGGGTTGCTGTCTTTGGACTACCAGTCTTGGAAAATATGGGGTAACTGCCATGCATCCTGTGATAAAACAACTTTTAAATAAATCAGGGACTGCTTATTTCTCATATACAATTCTTAAATAAATTCACTAGTATAATTCAACTGCAGCAATAAATTACACAAACTGCATGTTTTATGTATTATCTTGCAAAATGTGATCTTATTGGCATTCATCAAATTGTACTAGTGATTTAGAAGGAAGCCCTTGCTTTTTTATCAGAAAAATATTTTGTTGTATGTCTTAGATGCATCAATATTTTCCTATAGTATTTATTCCTCTTATAATTGCTTCGTTTAGAAATATTTATATTGTGTATGAACAACGCATATAAGTATTCTTTAAATTATGTTCCTTTAAATACCAGTATTCCAATTATGGAAGGTATTCCATAAAGCTGTGGAAAAAATCAGTACAGTATAAGGCATTTGGATGGAAGTTTTCAGATAATGAGTTTTAATTCAAAATTGAAAATCCTATTATTGATTGCATCAACATATTTTTGTGAAAATGGATTTCAATACTTACTACATTTCACAATCAAATGTTTTCTCATTCATTTATAACTCTGCCATCATCCGTAAGCTCATGCATCTCATTAAAGTTTAAAATGTATAAGCGATAAAGAAAAGTAAATGTGCTTTTGCAACATTTAAAAAACAGGTTCCATATTAAGACAAATTGTGTTCTGTGCTTTTGAAGAAATCCTTTGATAAATAATGATTTTGAGACACACACTAAACTGTTTTGCCCATTTGTGTTTGTTTTATATTGAACTTTTATTTATACACTGAGATACATGAATTACAGAAAGTTGGTTATTCTTATTTGTATAGTAAAGTCTTGTTTTGTGTCCAGTTGAAAATTCATCATGTAACCATCATAATTCATGCTCAAGAAACTTTAATTGAAAAAATTCTGATAGCTAAGACCTTTTTGAATCACCAAAAACTAAAAAGGCACTTTTCATGAATATACACAAAATGCTATAGTGTTTAGGAATTCTCTGTTTCTTCATATACTCATATGTAATCCTAATCATAATGTATTTAGCCAAGTATTTCTTACAGGAATTATACAAGTAGGCCTAAAAGCATCTAGTATTCTTGGCCATATTATATTCAAACATATTCTATAGCTCTATTTGCTTTATATGGGTGCTGCATTAGAATTTTATTTATTTATTACACACATTTCTATGCCGAAGACTCTTGGCAGCTTACATATTTATACAGTAGTGTAAACTAACCCCCCCCCCTGCTGGCTGGCGATGTTGCATCTGGGCATCTCTGCAGTTCCTGCTCCACCCCTGGCAGGAGGGTGGGCCGCCTTTGCCTCGCCGCTCAACTCCTCGCCACTTGCCCTCTTGCTGCTCGCCTCGCCCATCCCACCGAAGCCAGCCAGCTCCCACCGAAGTGGTACCCGATTTATCTACTTGCCAGTTTTTA
>JANHZU010002813.1:86378-100274 GCA_032468055.1 Acrochordus granulatus | reverse complement strand
GCAGGGCACCCCTTTTACTACTTTGCCCTCCAGAGAATGAATCGCCATCTTGGAAAGATACCCCCATATGTGAAAACACTCTTGTTGGGGTATTGCAAGTCTGGCTTACACAAATCAGAGCTGTGTAGTGAGAATTTTGACTGGAAAAAGCCCCAGAACAGAACAGATTGCATCCAAGACGGTACAATATTAGAATCTTGTGCTTTTGACCATTGGCTTCAAAGACTTGAACCAGTATTCTGTTCTAAATTTCTAGAAGCATCCAAAATAGTGTTATTGTGCAGTAATTCATGATGGAAGAGATCTAAACTGAATCGGACCTCCAAGAGTGAAAGTACTTTTATCAGGCCATAGAAACCATTATTTACACACTATATTAATAAGAATATGCTAGTCTGTCTTAACTGGTTTTGTTTGCAAATGTTCCCTTTTGAAGGTAAGATAATCCAAATAATAAGTACTTTCATTAGCTATTTGTCCACCCATTTCTAGCTAAAAGGGTATTTACAATACTGTATATACATACATTTGTACCCTTTTAGGAAAAATGTCAGAGTTCTTATTCCAACTTCCGATGTACAAAAATATATTTTATTAAAATCACTGAAAGTTAAGGCCACAACAAATCAAAATGTGTTACCCATTTTGCTGCAATAGCTAAAATTATGAGTACAAATAAATATTAGAAGGTTGGTCCAAGTTAATGCAGATCAGTCCCAAAATGCTAAATTTTAGAAAAAAAAATAGTAATCATTACATAGATGCCATTATTGTTTCTGTGTATAAATTGCAATATTTGCTTGTAAGACCTCCCATATATATATATTTAATAACTTTCATTACTAAAGAATTATACACGTCGAGGAGGACTTTCTGTTCTGATATATTGATGGTGATCCCTTTTGATTCTTCCCAGTATGTTTCTGGTTTTTGTCTTTATTCATTTCAGCAGATACAGTGGCTTGACTTCCTGTATCCTGTTCACCTTGAGGTAGATTTTCAGGTTTGCTTTCATCACAACTATGTGCATTTTTCTGATTCATAGACCTTCTTTTAAAAAAAGAAAACTGAAAACACAAAAAGAAAACAGTGCATTATAATTATAAATTTATAATTATAAACAACCCTGAAAATAAATGAATAATATAAATTCTATTTAAAATAGTTAAAAAAGGCAGCCTGGAGACTTTATCCATACTATTTTGAAATAATATGAATCAAGAATATACATTTCAATTTGGATCATGCATTCTAAAGAACATCCCACTGCTATTTAACTACTGAAGCCAGCAGAAGTAGGATAAAGGAGTAAAGTTCCCAATGAATTATTGTAACAAAGTGTTATGCAACCACATTATAATTGGTTACAGATGTCTGTTTACAACATTCAAATAGACTGCAAAGTATTTTGCTAGCATAAACAGAATTATGTCAATAGCAACTTACTTTGCTTTCAAACTAAAATGTTAAACTACCCTAATTTGGTTAAATTTCTTAATTTCCTTCCATCCAAAATCCACAAAGTCAGAAAATAACTTGGCTATGAAAGTCTTGAATGGTTTTTGTAAAACTTTGTGAAAGGCCCAGTATCTTAGAAATGCATACGTGATATAACTAGGTCACATTGTTCATTTTAATTTTTTCTAATATGCACGAAGATAACACACATTTGCTATACTGCACAATAGGAACTGATTGGCTATTTCAATATTCCATGTTTTTGTTGGAAAACTAGAACATTATTGAAAAAACTGGGCTAAAACATTTGGGTAGAATTAAATGACACTTTTTATCTGCTAATAGAAGCAGAAATCAGAGATGGAATTCAAATCTCCTATCTCTGCAGCCTGAACATAATTAGTATTACAAAAGTACAACAGTAGTTTCTTTTACCTCCCTATTATACTAAAGAGGGTCAAAATGGGGTGATCTTGAATTTCCTTCTCATGCTTTCCTGTTTCAAGATAAAATCATGTTTATTGTTACTGCATATTTTCTTCAAATACTCCTTCTATGTACTCCCCTACAGATCTCATGCATTTATTTAAATGTACATTAGCTTCTCCATGACTGTGGATCCTGCCAAAGAAGTCATCTGGCTTCCTTTTTGCAAGCATTTCAATTGAACCTCTGAGAATCTGTAGCAGTTAACATGGTCTGAATGATGTAAATGAAGTAAGTGGCAGTGCTGGGCTTCTGGAACACTCATCTATTAAGTATTCTAAATAACTAATACCTAAAATGAGTTATTATTTTTGCAGGGCTGAAATGATTCCAGATTCACAAAATACAGCAAGAAAACTAACAACACTGTATGTTCAAATGCAAATTAGCATATAAAACAATTAGCAAATTTCTACTGAAATTAATATAAAGCTAGAAGATCACAACTTAAAAGACCTTTAATTATATAAAATATACAAATGAAATGGGATGGAAAAGTCATTAAACTCTCCAAGTATATATGTTAAGTATGGAATAATAATTTTCTTTTTGATATTGTTGCAAATGTTCATAATTCAGTATTATTACCCTTTTTGCCTTATCTAGTAGTCTTCCAGATGTTTTATCTTGATTGTCTGTAATTGCTTGTAAAGAATTACTCTCTGCAGGAATCTCAGCATTCTCACATGCTAAAAAGAATGCAATAAATCAGCCACCATTTTAAAATACGTTTAAGTTGTTTCAGTCACTATCTTCAAGTGGTGAATCATTTAGCTAAATTAGATGTTTAGTAAAGCACAAATTATATAACCAAACAAAAAATTTTATCAAATGGATGATTATTTTTAGTCTACTAGTTTGTTTGTTTTTGGACATCAGATGTTTATGACAAAGGGGTTTTATATTGGTGGGTTTGTAAAATATTTGCCTAAAAACAAAGCAGCAGATGACAGGAAATACCTACAGAAAAGGAAGAAAACTGTAAATAGTCTTTCCAGTAAGGTCCCGAACCATCTTTAGCAGTAGACATCAAGAAGGCATCAGTCAGGGATATCTGAAACTTTCTCATCTGCATGCAGTTGCCCTCACCGTATCAGAAAATGTGTGACAGACAGCTGTGCTGCTAAGTTGAAACAGCAGAAGCCTTGACAAAAGAGGCTGATATAAAGATTATCAACTTGGAAAGAACTATTAATACTTGTAGAAACAAAAACTTTGAACAGAATACTTCTAGAAACAATGTCCTTTGAACAGAACCACCCAATATTTCTAGAAATGAAAGAATTAAAATTAAAAAGAGAAAAGTGAATTGTCTCACCTTGTTTAATTGGGTCATTATCTGGAATAGGTTTATCTTTCTAAAAGAAATAAAGCAAAACATCTCCAAGAATTTATAATTTTTTTATTACATGTAAGTACATAAACACATCCATCACACTATTCTCTCCTCAGTTTAAAACTACACTGCACTTGCTAATTTTACTAATTATCATGTTTTGTATCTTTTATTCAGAATTTTGTTAAGGCCTAGGCATAGGTATCAAACTATTGTGTAGTTTTTGCATTCACTTACGCTACCTATACCTTTTTCAAGGGAAACACTTATACCATTTATACCTGCATCCTTACCATTGTTTTATATTATCACAACAATTATTAGTGCCTTTTCATAAACTTTTTTCTTGTATGCTCAGTTTGCTGAAAATCCAATGCTGTAACATAGCATGTGAAACCTAGATGGCTAAATATTAGCAAAAGGGTGGCTAGAACTCAGGCTAGAAAGTTTCTCCACAATTAGGACAGCAGCCAAAAATGGGAATAGCTAAGCTTGGTAAATTATTCAGTTTTGGAAATTCAAGCCTGCCTGTAAAAGGTAAGGGGGAAAAGGAGTTTATAGAAACTCACAAAACTATAGATAAGAAATCCTTAAGATTTAGATTTATATTGAAATTCATAAAAGCTTAGATATAGGCAAATAATATATAGTGAAAAGATTTAGAAATAAGTTATCATCAATTTTGTTTAAAGAATTGCAATTTTTGCATACATTTTCTCTTGCAATAAAAGGAGAAAAAATATCCTACATTGTGATCTGTATTATTATTCCAAAAAAGCTGTTGAAATTCCAAAGAAATTCAGTGCTGAAAATGAACAAAATGTTTACCTCTGTTGTTTCCGTATTTGTAAGATTCTTTTCTTCATTTTCATATAACATATTGCTTTGTCGCTCCTCATCCAGTACATGATCATAATATTCTGTTGTATCTTGTTCTTTCTGTTCTTTTTCACAATCTTTGTTTTCATCACAGTCTTTTTCCTTTTCCTCATCACTGCTAGCACAAGTCTCTTCCTCATCAGATATTTTTTGATCCTTTGATATGAAGACAGACATTTTATTGCTAAGTTTATAAATCAAAGCTTCTTATCTCCACATCAAACTTTCACATTGGTCAGACACTGCAAAATAGAATTTCACCATTTAAAGAGTTTTTTAAAAGAGATCCTAAGAGCTTCTTTTCCACACACAAAAAGGGATTGGCAGTTCTACAGTGTAACTAACATTACATAAGACACACCACATCTCATTTCCCGGAAGCTTAATCCTGAAAATGAACATGCCATTTACCTCTATGGTTTCTACAGGCATCTGATTATTTTCTTCATTCTCAAAATATTTACTGCTTTTCCCCTCATCTTCAGGAGCCTGATCAGTATTAAATTGCTTTTGTAGATGTGCTTCTTCTTCTTTAGTATTATAACTATCACTTCTACCTTCCTGATCAGATGACTGTTGATCCTGTAATTTTTTTGAACAGATAATTAGTGTACATCAGAACAAATAAAAACTTTCTATCAATGTATAACAGATTATTTTATGCAGGTCAGATAATGTAATTCACACCTACTGTAAAGACCAGAAGAGTTTCATTCATATAGAAATTCTGGGAACTTCTGAACAGTTGAACTGAAAACTGGCAAAGCCAATTATCTCAGAAGAAAAGAAATTCTCATCCAGAATGCGAATTACCATATTCTAAGTATCTCATTTTGCAATAATGATTCTGAATTTCATTAAATGTTGAGAATGTAGTAAATATTACAAATATTTCTATTTTTTAATTATGCAATCATAAATTAAACTCATTGGACATCCAGCATGGTATAGTGGTTAAGGTGCTGGACTAGGAATGACGAGACATAGGTTCTAATCCTCTCGTAGGCAGGGAAGCCATTTAGATGACCTTGAGCTAAACACGTCTCAGCTTTAATCAGCACTGAACTCTGGAACAAGTCAGCAGATGAACAAAAGGACTATTCTCATCATGCATTGATAGTTTTATATTTTAAGAGATAAGACTGCAGGGGAAAAATAAGCAGGCCCTGCAATCATGAGGAGGGGTGAAGGAGAAGAAAAATTAATTTAATGAGAACTATAATACTAAATACTTTCAATTGCCAGTACTGTATGATATATGATTTCAGTCTAAAGAAATAACTTTTTGAAAAGTATTTTTAAAGATTTTTTTTCTATGGAGAGAAATCTCAAATTATAAAAAGTCCAACAAACTTTGCACTAATAAAATTACAGTATGTCTTGTACTCATAACAATTCTGTGGAAATTGTCCAAAACAGGAACAGCAGAAAACAATTATGGATTTAACTGGAAATACAGTTTCCCATGATATAAGAATTCCAGACTGATATATTTTCATAGCATTCTTCCCCATGTTGTATAGAAATATTAGACACTTTTTAAACAGAATTTTAATTTATCTTGATATTTATTTTACTGAGATTAATACTTACACGAGTCACTACTTCCTCATCCTCCTTTTTTTTTGTATTGAACACTTTAAATCCAATTACACTGAAGCAAATGATTTTTTTTCAAAAAGGAGGAAGAAGATAGAATATTTGGTAAAAGATAGGAAAAGGGAAAATAGATGCACTTCACATTATTAGATTAGAGGTACTTAGTTACCTTCTGACATGCCAGCAACTGGAGAGTCTCAATTTTTGGCCACAGCAAACATCTCAAGTTGATTCATTAAGAGTGGAGATAATGATCGTCTCTAGAACATTTCTTTAACCATAAACTCAAAATCTCTCCTGCCCACTTACACACTTTCAACATCTCAGAATAGTTGAGATGGTTCGTATGAAATCTTACTCAATTTACTTGATCAAATTTCCATTTTGCCAGATGACGAAAGGCAAGATAATGCATTGATTACAATAAAGCAGAAGGGGAATTTTTAAATACCATAATGCCTTTATGACTAGACATGAATACTAATATGAAAGTATCTTACATTTAATAAAGTTCCATCTTAATTTATTCATTACAAGTAAATAAAACCTGTAGCTTGCTAATAGGTTATACTAAGCCTTAGGTATCTGCCAAAACTCAAAAGTTATTTGAAGATGCACTTATTTCTTTTATGCAGGAGAGAGTCTGGTCTGAATGCAGAGCAAAGCTTTGCTTGCTATTTTATTATCAGCAATTCTTACAAAATACTGAGAAAAGAGAGGAATGAATCATTGTGGCCAATGTTCCCGATTTCATAGAGCAAATGAGGCTATCCCTTAATATAGTTATTTAACTATAGTGCAAAAAGCATCGGTGCTACAATTTATGCAAAATCACAAAAGGAGAAAAATTATAAATATAAAATAGCATATATCTTGGAAACACTTTCAGTTATTACATTATGCTATTGCTAACTGAAGATTTTCTAAGAGTGCTAATAAAAACAAAATAGAGATACAACTTGTTTTATTTATAATTTCATTTTATAACCAAGTTTTTGTAAGATTGAAGTACAAATATACTACACTGTTTGAGCCTCTTCCAGTCACTTAATCCTCCCCTCCCAGCAATTTATAATTTGTGGGATAATGCATCACAATGTGACCTCTCTTACTAGTCGAGTTTGGCCATATAAACTCATGTCAATTGCTAAAGCTGTATTTTACGATAGGGAAAATAATACTTATATTGGTAAATTGATGCATTTATGCCTTAGAACATGGCCTCAATCTGAAACTGAGTACTGTATATGCAAAATGAAGGTGCCAATTTCAATAGAGGGCCAAGATACTCTTGTGCAATCTACCTGTCATTGCATGTCTTCCCTAATTTCACAGTACACAAAGGCAGGGAGGGAAAATAATCCAATTTCTCATCATACTGTATTTTTACGTCTGATTGTTTTCTTCCTAGCATTAGATTTTAGTGAGAGAAAACTGCTAAAGTGGTTTAATGGAAGATATCTGAAAAAGTAGAGTCTCACTCTCTCTTTCCATGAGTACAATAAACAGCTGTAGAGCTACCATATCATTTCTAATGTTGTTTCCACGTGCATTTGCTGCACAATTAAAAAACAGTGATTTAATAAAGATGCCTTGTTACTGCTGTCATCAGTTTTGAATATAATAACAATTCTCCAATGGATTCAATGTACTTTTAATGTTACATACTTGCCAAAGAATAATCAGGTATTGTAGAACAGAAAATCAATTTACTGTATTACTATTTGTCAGTTTTGAGAAATATTCAAAGGAATGTTGCTTAGAATTTTTCCAGAACAATTGCATATAAATATCCAACACATATCTTTGAAAAAAATCAAAGAGTTTTCTATAGGTCGTCCTCAATGTATGATCACAAGTGGGACCATCATAAATCATTGTGGTTGTAAGTTGAGTAATCATGTGACTGGACTAAATTTTACAATCATTTTTACTATGGCTGTAAGTCAAGCCATCATGGTCATATGTCAAGTCATGTGGTGAAAAGTATAAATCTGGCTTGATCAATGGCAAATCATGTTTACATGAGCATGGGATGCTGCAACTGGCTCTAAATGAGAGCCAGTTGCCAAATGTCCAAATTGTGATCATGTGACCATGGTGGTGGGCTGGCAGTCATATGTTTGAATTTAGGTAGTAATAGATTTTTTCAGGGGCCATTGTTAATTTGAACTTTTGTTAAGTGAATGGTAATAAGTTAAAGACCACCTGTACTGTACTTTTATTGTTTAGAATCACAGAATGCAAAGATTGGAAGGAACCATGGAAATTACCTAGTCCAATCATTGCCCAGAACAAGATTCTCTTACAACATTGTACCTAACAGATGGTTCTCCAGCCTCTTTAGATACCTTCATTTAAAGAAGTCCATCACCCTCCTTTCTTTTGCTGAAATCTTTGCTGTTGGAGATTTTTTCTTGATGTTTAAGCAAAATTTACTTTCTTAAAATTTAAATCTATTGTTTCTTGTCCTATATTCTCTGACAAGTCTTCTATATGGCAAGGGATCTGGTCCAATATATTCTTGCTACCACTGTATTATGTCATTTTCCTACTTTATGATGAAGTGGAAGTAGGAATCCTGCCCACAATTTAGAACTTTATTTTGAGATATGGAAATTCATAAGATAGCTATTTCTCAAACTTCCAGGTTTAGTGATTTAACTGGAATATCCAATTTTGGAAACTGGAAAATGTCAATTTCTGAAATATATATATATACACAAACATAATTATAGACAAAGATACATATATATTCATACAGATATGTACACACACACATTCATGCATGTATTGAATATACATAGCATGATACTATGGCTTTCTGAAAAAGATCTTCATGTAAAATATATTTCTGGTTTCCATTATTTTAGTGTCAAATAGTGCGGTAAGACATTGTTCCAAAACTCTTGTGTATGTTGCAATCCATTCATTGCTTGTTTCAATGTCATTTTTTGATTTAAGTTTTTTATTTTGCTGTTCGTATTTTGCTTCCTCCTTTTATTATTTTCTTTATGTTTTTGATCTTTGGAGCATTTGCCTACTTTTTTCCCCTTTTCATGCTCAACAATTATTTTATCCTCTTCCTCCTCTTTTTTCTCCCCTTCCTCATTCTCCCTCTCCTCCTCCCTCTCACTTTGTTCTTCTTCCCCATCAGCAATTTCTGGCTCATCTTGTAGTATTGCTTCTTCATTGTCTCCCTCTTCCTCATCTTCTTCCTCTTCTTCATTGTCTCCATCTTCCTTATCTTCCTCTTCTTCGTCTCCCTCTTCCTCATCTGCTATCTCTTCTTCATTGTCTCCCTCTTCCTCATCTGCTACCTCTTCTTCATTGTCTCCCTTTTCATCTTCCTCTTCTTCATTGTCTCCCTCTTCCTCATCTGCTACCTCTTCATTGTCTCTCTCTTCCTCATCTTCTACCTCTTCTTCATTGTCTCTCTCTTCCTCATCTTCTTCATCTTCTACATATCCTTCTACACTTTCATCAACTTCACTTTTAATTTCTCCATCTTGCTCCTCTTGTCCTTCTTCCTCTCTTCCAGTGTCTTCCTGATCCTGTTCTTCAGGTTCCTCTTCTTCTGTGTTCACCTCCTCACTTTCCACCCTATCTTCACATTCCTCATAATTTTCCTCCTCACCCTTTTCTTCCTCTCTCTTTTTTCTGTTTTCTTTCTCATCTCCTATTTCTTCATCCTTTTTTTCCTTCTCCATTTTTTTCATTTTGTATTTCATTTTGTCATTTTTCTCATGTTGCTTTGCTTTTAATTTTATATTAATTTTCCCTTTTCCTATGATGTGAGGGTTTTTTTCCTTTTCTGGCTCATATGTGTCTCTTTCGTCTACCTCTTGCAGTTTATTATCTGTGTCATCTTTCTTGTGTCCTATCTGAAAATTCTCCTCTTTCTCTTCCTCCAGATTCTGCTCATTTTCTGCTTCAGTTTGTAATTCATCATTTTCACTTTCTTCTTCCTCTCTGTTGGTCCCTGTGATGGAATCCACCTTATCTTTACTGTCTTCATTTTCAACTTCCTGTTCTTCAGATTTTTCTTCACTCTCACTTTCTTTTTCTTGTGTTCCATCTCTTCTTTCAGCCCCTTCCACATCTACTTTATCTTTTTTATTGCCTTGCTCATTTTCTGGATTCTCTTCTTGTTCCCAAGAATCCTTCACTGGTATATCAGCAATATTTTTCTTTTCATTTTGCATAGTGTTAACATTTAATTTTTTCTTTTCTTTATAATCAATTTGATTGTTTTTCCATTTATTATATCTGTCTTCTATACTTGTTTCATAAGTTGTCATTTTTTCAGAATTAAATTGACGGATGTCAAAAACATGTGTTGCTGATTTATTCATAGTTTCCTCACTTGAAGAAGATAATGTTCTTAAACATGTGGGACCTGCTATTTGTTTCATAATACTATCTTTGTGATTATATTCTTTCTGTTTTTCACTCTTATTTTTACCCTGCATGTGGTGATCAGGTTTAGCTTCTACTTTATTTTTCTTATAATCTTCATTTTGTTTTTCCAGCTGATCATTACTAGAATGGCTATGTGGCACTTCTTGCTGTGCTGATGCAGAATTTATTTTATCAATATTTTTCTTTTTTGTTATTTTAAATTCTTTCACAGTTTGTTGAATGTCAAACTTCAATGCAGTAACAGAAAGTTGTTCAGATTTATTTTTTGAATGCTTTTTACAAGAATTAATTTTTTGCACACAACCATCATAGCAACTTTTTTTTGTACAGGAATCCTTTTCAAACCACTTAAAGGCCGAAGACTCCAAATGAGAAGATGATTTGCCAGATTCCAAGCCCTCCTGAAACTGGATATGATCAGACTCTTTCAACCCACCCTTACCATCAATGTCCAGTTTCATATTCTTACTTTTCTTCTAATCCATATGAGAAGCAAGGAAAAAAGAAAGAAAGGACAGCATTAAGAACAAAATAAGGGCAAATGAAAAGGCATGAGAACATGAAAAGGGCAGACAATCAAAGAATGGAGAAAAGGCTTAAATATAGGAAAAGCAAAAGAGTAAAACAATAAAAGCAACATCTAAAACAGCATGAACCAAATACCACTTTCCCAGTGGAGACCCCCTTACACTCTTTTCTCTGCTTCAGATTCCTGTCCCTTAAAATAGGCTTTTGAGCATTCCACAGACTGAAATAACAGCATAAATCAGGTTATAGAGACTATAATAGAATGGAGGATTTGACCTATCCTAGAGGCAAGAGAATTATTTTTGGGCAAACAGAAGTATGTTTTCACCAATTCAAACATCTTTAGATCTATTAATATAATCCTCATGTTATATTACAGGTAGTCCTCAATAACAACTACAAGATGCCACCTGACTGCTTCATTCAATGACTGCAATCCTGGCAGGAGTGAAAGAGCTGCCTGTGAATTCAGTTCCCCTTTGTGTGCAGAAGGAATTGCTCTGGCAGGTTGCAGGAGCAGGGGAGGGATCTTTGGGACCTGAGCTCCATTTCTCCACCCCATCAGAATTTGTTTCCCCTCCATGTGTGGAAGAGAACAGATCCCATGGGCTACCCACCAGAACAGTTGTCTTCCACACATGGAGAGGAGACAAACTCCTCCAGCAGGGTGGAGAAACAGAGTTCATATTCCAAAGATCCCAGCTGTGTTCCTACAGCCTGCCAAAGGATTTTGTCTCCCCCTTTGGGCATAGAAAACTCCTTTGAAGGGCTGCAGAAACAGAGCTCAGATCTCCAGGTTCTGACCTGTTTCTGCAGCTCACCAGAGGAATTTCTCTTCCCTTGGCAGGCAGCCCTTTCACTCTTGCAAGGCTGCCTGCAGGGGGGCAAGGCATCTCAGCTCCACATGGAGGTTTCTTTTGGGCTGAGATTCCCTTCTGATAGGCAGCCCTTTCAGTCTCAAAGAGCTGCCTATCAGGAAATAATGTCAGCTTCATTGTCAGACTGTGCAAGGGGTGGAGAGTGGTACAATGTTTTACAATAGCCAGAGGTAGTTTATGGGCCATAAAGCACACATTCTAACTTCAAACAGTTGTTAAATACTGGTCATAAGTCAAAGACTACTTATAAGTATGTTTCAGAGTTCTATAAATTTGTTACATTAATCTATAAAATAGTTGTGAAATTCAGGTTTGTAAGACATTATAATCTGACTGCTGATTCTTCAGAGTACTAACAATAAACATGATAGAATTGCCAATTCTCAAATTTTCATTTTTAAAATTGTCTTATTTGTCAGCTACACTGCTCTAACATGCATAAATATAGTTTCTGTGCTAAAGAACTTGCTTTTATTGTAAGATATGGAACCTGGGCATGCAAATATTGCTATTCACCAATATTTACTCTCTTAATATAACAAAAGTGGCCTCTAAGTGGGGGAATCTCATAAAATAATGAATTAGATTATGGAGACTGATCTAGGATTCATAAGAAGAAAAGAGTTAATAGATTTTATGTACTGTAATCCCCACCTCTGGCCCTACACAAAGTTATATTCTACTATGAAGCTAAGTAAAACAGTACTCTGCACAGTAGGCAGTTTAAAGTTTATCAGTACTGATTGGAGACATAGTATATCCTTACTTGTTTCATTGACATATCAGGGCTCTCTGACTTGAGATTTTTTTAATAAAATTATGCAAATTATATTCTCCTAACAACTGATTTGTGTTAGCTGAGGTAAGGAAGAAAGGAATTTCTAACTGAAAAATAATGCAAAGAAATATTGCAATATGTGTTTGCTCACATTATTGCTAAATTAAGGCATTAATATATTCTTAAATTGTTATTGCAATATCTAATATGCAATAATATTTTAAAAAATATACCATTAAATTCAATAGTATATTTTTTTCAAAAACAGAATTGTTTTATCAAAATGTCTTATTTAAACTGATTAAGGCACATGGCTCCCAATGGCATTTTGAAAATAAAGGTTTACATAATCTGAAAATGTTAATGCAGAAAAAATATCTTGAAGCCACTCAAAAATGTGTATCATTTGTTTTGTGTAACGGTTATTTGTTTCAAACATGGAGAATCAAGAAGTAGGACTTTGGGGTAAGCAGGATCCCTCTACTGAAATCCTATCTCCTGTTAAGTCGATCTAATTAGAGAAAAAGATTGCCTATTCAATGGGGGGAAAGAACGGTCACTTAAAGCCTTTTCACACACAGGAATGGAGTGGTGTTCTCTCTTTTGTCAAAGAAGATGAGGAACCTTCACTCTCCAACTTTTTCCTGCACACTTGGTAATGGAGACTTATATAAGGCAAGATGGAGAGAAGGGTTGTGGACATGAAGTGCCATGGGCAAGTTGTTGAAAGCTTTGAGAGTGTATTCAACCTGAAGGCCAGTGGTTCACCAGATTTCATCTACTGGCACAAAAACATGAAAAGTAAGCAACATGAAAGATATAAACAAGTTGACAGTACCTTTTGTTTTTGAACTGGTGCTAATTCTACCAGTTGGTCTTTGGGATTTAGTCTCATCACATGGGTCTGAAAAATATTTTCATCTGAGTAGTAATAAAAGCAAGCAATTAAGGTTTACATGCATTCAATATGCTTTTTTACTGGAACATCTCAGATCAATTTCTGAACAAGCAGAAAATAAACAGAATTACAGAAATATAGGATAAGGTTTTATTACATGTCAGTATTTTTATTTTAGCTCCGTCGTGGCTATTTTGACTGAATGCTTACAGCAACAAAGTATAGTTTTTCTAAGAGTAATCAAAAAGCAGGACGTGGTTTCTATGTAGCCTTATATGTATACAAAAGAACCCCTAGAGTCTCTAGGAGTCAGCCAGCATATACATTTAATAAATTATTATTATTAAAAAACAAACTGGAAACTGTGAGCACTCTATGCCTCCCAAACAAGGCCTGTTTTTTTTGTTACTTTAAAAGGTATCACTGACTGCTTTCCTAACACTAATGTTAATGTAGAATTTAATCACTGTGCTGAAATACATTTTTTTACCAAAATATGAAAAATCTGAATTTTAAACAGCACCTTTTCACATCTCTTCTTAAAAATAATTTTCCTAATATAAAATAAATATTGGTACTAAGCTAAGTCAGAGAGAGGCTGCATTTTTAGATCAGATGTCTATATTTGGAATTT
>JANHZU010002812.1:98940-109921 GCA_032468055.1 Acrochordus granulatus | reverse complement strand
TGAGAAAGCCTTCTGGATAGAAGGTGAAATGTCTCCAATAACATCTTGTAATTAAAGTCCAGTTGCTTTTTAAGAAACTTTGCACATTTTTGCTACATTCCTTCCTGATTTGAACATACAGGATGTACAGATTCGCCTTGGAGCAGATGGTTCTAAAGCTGGACCTGAGCAATTAAAGACTTTATATAGCAAATGGAGTTTTGAAATGGATCTGTAAAGAGACAAGCAGCTAATGCACTGAACACAACACTTTCTCACCCATCAGTGGAAGTTGTCAAAATCATCCTCTAAGGCATCCACAAAGTAGAACATGTTGTCATAATAATTAATTATATATGTTCTCTTCCAATAGAAAAATACACCTTTTTGTTCCCTTTTCAGGCTCTTTTGTTAGTAAAGAGTAAATTGAAAATGCGTTAGGAACATCCTCCTTGAACTCTATTAGGTCTTCGTGCTTGCTCATTTTGCAAACTGGCTTATTTAGTCTTTGCAATGCTGCCTGTTTACTTAAGCTTAGTCAAGTTTACTCAAACGTAGAAATCATTGTAAGTTGATAACTCTCAAGATTTGCATTCAGATCTATGAAATTATAAATAAATATTTTTCACTGTAATGTATAATATAATTCTATAATGTACAATATAATTCCTCATTCTGCAGTCCTAAGATTAACTCACAGTTCATTTTTTTAAGAGTTGAGAGAGTGGATTACTTTACTCTTTTAGCTGAATTCTTTGAAGGTTTCACAGTTAAAAAAAGTTCAACTTTCAATCCTAGTTTTTTTTTAATTTGGGAACTAATTATTTAAATTGCCAAGAACCTTTCTTTGCAGTCTAGCAATATGAAAAATACAATCAAAAAGAAGATTTGAATTTTTTTGCCCCAGATTTAGAAATATGTACAGAACTTAACAAACCTTGTACAAATCCTGAAAAAGGAAAGGTTAGATGCTCAACCAGATAGTATTATATGCAAGATATTAACAAAAATTGTTTTCTAAGCAATATACCTATTCT
The DNA here is from genome assembly GCA_032468055.1 of Acrochordus granulatus. Lineage (NCBI taxonomy): Eukaryota > Metazoa > Chordata > Lepidosauria > Squamata > Acrochordidae > Acrochordus > Acrochordus granulatus. Next base: position 108,905 of record JANHZU010002812.1, on the reverse strand, counting down.
TGAGATAGTTTAGTGGGGAACGGAGAAATTAGGAAAGAAAGGAATGACAACAGTTAACAGATCTAGAATTTCAAATAAAAATTCAATCCTGAGTTTCAGAACACATGCTGATTTCTTTGCAGAATCAATGGTTTAAGATCATTGGGCCTTCAGTTAGGCAAGTCTGGTTTCCTCTTAATGCTACTGTCAAATCCTTATAAAAAGTGATAATAAAAAACATTATTTTAGGGAGAAATGTATTAGCTAATTAAGCAATTATGTCAGAGGTCAGTATGCATAAAAGACCCTTATCTTTGAATGATAATAGGGCTTTTAAAATAAAAGGGGTTACTCTGTTGGAAGTTTATTGGAAAATAAAAAATAGAGTTTTAGAAGGTATCTAGTTTTGCTAATCACTTTGATTACTTGCTGGAGTAGAAAGTAGAATATAAATCAAACATATTATTAAAGCTTCTCTGTACAGTATTTAAAAACCTATATATGCTATCTAATTTGTGTATGTATTCCTTCAAGTCAGTATTGACTCCTCACAACTACCTGGACTTTTCTTCGCAATAGTAATTTATCATTCCCTCTTTCCTAGGGCTGAGATAAAGTGACTGGCCCAAGGTCACCCAGCTGACTTTGTACCTTAGGCAGGACTTGAACTCACAGTCTCTCAATTTCTATCTGTATTAGAATGTTTTATAATTAAATTTTGAATTACAATAACATATTATGTCTAAAAGTTTATAGAAAGGTGTTCAGCACATTTCTGTGCTTCTGATGCTGCTGGACTTTGTTCAGACCTCATACATTAATGTCTTCCTTTTTTCAGATAAGCTATGTGCTTAAACAATAAGAGTTAACTCTGTTACTGTAACAGAGACATAATGCTGGGGTTGAATTCTACCATCACCCTTATAAGTGGTGCAATTTAGAGCTGGCATTTAGAGTGTTTTTCTATACCTTGAAATCCATACACATTAATAACTAAGTAAATTTAATAAACAATGTATACAGTTACACACAGAAAGGCCAGATATTATCTGTATTATAATTTCTAATGCCTCAAGTGCAGGAAGATAACTTTTGGTCATCTGAATTTTTATTTCATTATTTATTTCATTCTTTTGGAGATAAAAATGAAGTCTAAAAAATTTTTTTTCTTGGCAACCATTACAGTTCTAGCCCCATCAAATGGTTATGGCGATAGCAGCACAAGCAGCACCACTACATAATCATCATCTAGGCACTCAGTCAAAAAGTAAAAAGAAAAAAAAAGCTTCACTGGTATCAGAAACCTGAAACTTGCATTTGAGAGAGACGTACGTATTCAATAAGGATTTTTTTAAAAAATGTGTTTTCATAAAACTGAGTTTGTAGCTACACTGAGGTATAGCAAATATATATAGTATTTGTAAGAAAGTCTGAGACTGGCATTTGTAAAAAAGACATACTGTTTTAAAATGAAATATGACATAAATTTCAAGGTGAGATGATATTGTGAAACAATGAAACTTCATAAATGTAGCATGTTTATTGAGATAATGGTTTTGTGAGCATTAAATAGCAAATACACATTTTACTAATCATATACTTTTGATTTTATCCATCAGTTTCTTTACTTCTTTATGTCGTGCTCTTGCCCGACTGATACAGTCTTGAAGCTTTGCTTCTGTTAATGTGCTTCCTCCTTAAAAAGAAACAAAAACAAGGACACAATGCATTTATTGCTGTCCGAGTTTTTGAATTGCCCATTCATATATCTGTGACTAACCAAATGTTTAACAGTTAAGTTCAAGACATTTTTCATAATTGAAACATATCACATAAAACAATTGTTACAGTGCAAGAATGAAAAATGCAAAATCATTGATACCCCTGAGTCACATCCACAAAATTTAATACTGAGGAAATATTAACTCTTAATAATTTACTGTTGGTAAAGTACCTGGTTTATGAACAGAAAACAGTTTGTCATCTTCATTAGTCACAATAGTTAAATTTCCAGATGCCAAGTCTTCTTCTTCTGAAGTTGGGTCAACTACCACTAATGTGCTGTTGAATATATATAAAAATATGTGCTAAAATTTAAAAATTTAACTTTTCTGGGTTTACCTAATCCATAAGAATTACATATATTTACTGTTCAATTAGACAATACAATGCATGGAAAGAGCAACCTCAAAAGCAACATTAGGTTCCTTTGTTCACACATATGCTTTCTGGAACACCCAAAACTCTAACCACAAGTTAAGCTCAGCTCTGTGACTTTAATTGGCCAACTCACAGCTACTTCCTGTAACTGACAAGACTTTAATCATTTTCAAGCCTTCAGCTTTTGTTTGCTTCCTAAGCAGCTAGTACTAGGCAAACTGTTGGTGCCAGGGCATTCCTTTCAATGTGTATTTCCTATTGTCTGTTTATTCTCTTTTAATCCCTTCCACTCCAATAAATGTAAATACAGACATTAATTCCTTTCTTGCTAATTATCTCAGCACCAGAGAGCATGGTGGCTCATATGGTTGGAACACTGGGACTGACAACCAGCAGCACTGGTTGCCACTATGTGTCGAGGTGGTCTCCCAGCACTTGCTCCTGTTGACCTACAGTTAGAAAGCAGGTAGCCATGAGTAGGTTAAAAGGTACAGTTTCAGTGGGACAGTTTACAGGGACATGAGAGGAGCTCCCTACTGGCATCCCCTGGACAACAGTAATGTCACTGGCTAATACTTGCAAACATGGAAGCACCTCGCTGTAGGTGCTTCCAACTCAGAAAAAAAAAATCCCAGCAACAGGGTGAGTGGGCCAAAGGATATGGGAACTGGAAAAAAAGAATGCTACAATAAAATTATAAGCACAGTGGTGATCCCATGGTTATCACTTAGCAATCACATTGGTTGATGATTAAGTTACTGGTCCCAATTGTGGTCACTAAACAAGGACTACTTGTACAGCAGAAATAGTTGTCATGGATTTTTAAGTGAGTCCCCTCCCTCTGCTCATACCATTGTTTTGGCGTACTGGAGGGCTGTGAAAGGAAGGGACAGGCAAGTATTATTTTGCTAGTATAGCTGCTCATAAATCTGGAATTATCTGATAACATGATATTGTTTATCATCATATACACATACATTTTGGGCCTCTACTTACTCAAATAGCACAAATGATGTAGCCACTGGTTGCTTCTTAATAATCAAAGGATTCTTCTCTTTCAAATTAACTTCTGCCAAACCAGTTTCTGCATTTATTTTAACAACAGGCAACTGCACTGAAATAACAAAGAAAAGATATGGAAAAAGCAAGATTGTAGGTTTCTGGAAAATTATTTCATAAAATTCATTTTTCATAAAGAATAAGGATATTATTTCATAAAGAATAAAGAACAGAGGCATCCTCAAACACAACAGACTGTAATAAGTAGGATTTTGCTTTTGATTTAAAAACATTCAAAACAAGGAAATCCCTCTGTGAATTCTGTCCTTACTTTCTAACAACAAAATTTAAAAAGAGATACTTGGCAATTGGGGCAAACTATTCAAAAACGATAAGAGAAAAACAGCAATGATTTTAGCAGCGGTGGGCCCTTGATAACTTTCAAGAAGACTATCTTTTTATGCCAGACCTGGTTTATACTTCATCTAACCTCTGTGGGCAAGCTTGTTCCTTCATCAAACCCTGGTTGCCATTACAATTGCAGTCTATCTTTAATCCAATTTAGTACTAAATCTGCAGTGTGTTTAAAGTTTTACCTAAATCTCAAAGTATAACAACACAACTTACCATTTTTCAGAGCTGCTAAGAAAGCACACATGCAGGCATCGAGAAGGTTTCCATCATAGTCTAAGCATATAATGTCACAATATAGAACCCATACAATCTAAAGAAATAAAACCTGCTGAGGTAAATACCGAAGAAGTGTTCATATGCATAAAAATTAGCTTTGAAATATTTGTCTAAGTCAGCATGTTATTTCACATCACATTGTTTGAAATCTGTTATACACGATAAGATATATGGGACTGATTAACTCCAAAAGAACACCAGGGAGACACAGTCAAATTAATAACTAATTTATACATGTGTATACTGAAGCATAATTACATGCTAAAACTGCAAGCACTACTGAAATCTAAGCTAGCAAACAGAACACCCATGTTATTTATTTATATATTTATTGGCAATGAAGAGGAATCAACCACTGGGAAAGTTGATCAAGATTTATTTGCCTGAACTTTTAGACTATTGCTTAAATCTATCCCTGGAGGCATAAAATTGTTAAAAGCAACCCTAAGAAAAACCATCAGTCTTTAAATCACTTGCAAAACTGTACATTAGAGTATGAATGGCTGCAAAAACACTGCAGTAATATCAGCAGGCAGAGAAGTTTGACAGGTGCAGCAGCAAAGACATGCTATTGCTTTAAACCCATTTAGTAACGGTTGTTCATGCTGGCTAAAAGAGGGGATTTTCCCCCTTTTCTTATTGCAGATTTATACTGCTACAGCTACAGAGGGGGCTTGGTAGGCTTTAATTCCACTAAGCTGTTACTATTTGTTCTTGCCAGTTAAAAGAAGCTCAAGTCTCCCCCCCCTCACCGGTCTCTCTCCTTCTGCACCTTTATACTGTGACGGCATGAGGGCTTGGTAGGCTGTAATTCAATTAAGTTGTTGCTGTTACTGAACCCCAGCCTTTCCTTCCTCCCACCTCTTTTTTTTGCAACTTTACACTGTTACAGCTACAGAGGGCTTGGAAGGCTGGAGGCAGTTCCAAGTGCCTGTTGATAGATAATGGTCCCAACTCCCATATCTCAATAACCTTGCATGCTGTTTTGCTATTAGCTCAACCAAGTATAACGGTGGTCACAAAATCAAAAGTATGATTATGTTCAAGGCTATGAGTGGCAACCAAAGACAAGGGTCTTTTCATTGGACCTTGGCTTCATGTTCTTGCAGTCTTAGATGGAGTCTGCATCCTATCTGGCCGGTGTAGTTTAGGGGGCAGGTGCTGCAAAGAATATGAGACATCATATGTCTAGGAACATATTCTGATATGATATAATATCATATGCATAATACGTTCTTAGATGATTCACTTGCAATCTTTGAAGCACATGACTTGGCTGCAAAATGTGAAATCAAAGCATTGAGCTATCCCAATTTGGAAATCACAGGCAATGTGTTTGTGGGTATCCGTTCTGCTGGAACTGGTTCCACAGATAGTGTATCTCAATTTTCTTCACTTCTTGAGTGCTGCAGTGTGCTCAGACTCCCATAAAATGTCCTCATACAATTTATCCTACGATAAAGTGGATGGTTACTGTTGAAATTGAGGATTTGTGGTAACAGTGGTGACTGTCACATCAGACTGCCTGCAGATGAGCAAGTCAAGAAAGGGGAGCTTGAGTTCAAACTCCTCTTCAAGTGTAAATCAGATGTTGGGAAAGAGTGAGTTGAGGGTGTCGTGGAATTTCTGGACTGTGTTTCTCTTGATAATTACAAACATGTCATCAACATAATGGTGCCAAAATACCAGTTCACAGACCTTGAAAGCCAATGCCTTTTTGCATGACCATTCCGCAATAAAATCTGAAATAGGAGAACCCATGAGTTCCTTTTATTTCTTCATACACCACATTCCAGAAGGCGAAGAACGTGCATTGGCAGAATTGTAAGAGTTGCATAATGTGTCTTCATAAAGCAATTGCTGGTTTCATCATAGAGCAAGTCTAGACTGGCCCTTGCCACCCAGAGAGCAAGTGCCCCCCCCAGCAATGTTCTTTTCAGTCTCAGAGTTTGGCCGTGCCTCCCTGCCTCCCTCAGAATTAAGTTCAGTTTATTGATTTGGCCTTCCACAACAGTCCCAGTTTTTCAAGTGGCCACTTGGGAAAATTAATTGCCCATCCTGCCTTAGAGGATTCTCTACCATCCAGTACTCTGTCATCATACTGTCATGGAACTGGCATACCATCCAAATGAATTTGGCTGGGCAGCTGAATTTTGACATGATAGTCAGACTTTGTTGGCTGACAATATCAAAGGCTTTTGTGAAGGCAGTGAAGATTCTATGGAGTTCACAATTTTGTTCCTGACATTTCTCCTGAAGTTGGTATGCAGCAAATGTCAATATTGCATTTATGACCTGCAGAAGCCACACTGTGACTCTGGCAGCAAGCCCAGCTCCAGATGAGTGACCAGATGATTTAGCAGACCTCTTGCAAGGATATTTCCTGCAATAGAGAGCAGCAAAATTATTTGATGATCATCATATACTTTCCAATTGCCCTTCTTGTAGAGGTGTACGTTGGATGCATCGTTCTTGAGAAATAGATCCTTGCTTCAAAAAAAAACCTGGAACAACTCAGTGAAATTCTCTATAAATACAGGACTTATCAGGCACAAAGGATCAAGTTCAGATGGTACAGTTCAAGGTAACAAACGTATTGGTCTTACAAGGTTACAAGAATTTGACCAACTACCTGTTAAACATTTGCACAGCTAAGATTCAGTGGTCCTCAGGAGGGCTTGGGTTTCTGATGTTTGAGAGTACATAGAGATTCTAGACTGATTCCCTGCTTCACCCCTGGTTCTGTTTTTCCTCCTCCCACAGGACCATTGACTTTATATATAATCTCTGCAAGTATGATGTTTGCCCCTGTGGCTTTGCCATTAGATAGCTGGCTTACAGTTTCTATGGTTTCAGATACTATCAGTATGTCATCCATGGCACTTAATGTCAATCTGGGGAGTCCTCTCTATTATCTGATGGTTAATAGATAACAGTCAGTCAAGGACAGCTTCAAAGTGTTCAGCCCATGGAGACACTTCCAGTGCAGTGGCAAACGGATGTTCTTGTGTTTTGCAGAGGACATAGTGGCTGAAAAAATATCACAGTCTGGCCACATTAATTCTTTCCAGGCCTTGCTTCCTTGGTGTTGCCTCTTAGGTCTGATGTGGAACTCTATTTTGGAGATTACGAGCCTGTGATCTGTCCAACAGTCAGCATCAAACATTTCCTAAGTCACTCTGACAACCAACCTGTCTTTTCTCCTGACAATGACATAGTTGGTAAGATGCCAGTGCTTAGAGCAGAGATGCATCCAGGAGGTCTGTTGGAGATAAGCAGAAAACTGTATCGATGATGAGGAAGTCATGTACTGCAATGGTCTTCAGTAAGAGTAGACCATTTGTGTTACTCTTGCCTACTCCATGTCTCCCAATGACTTGCTGCCAGGCTGCAGAATTGCCTTTTACTCTTGCATTAAGGTCACAAAGCAAGATCAACTTGTCAGTTTTGTTCACTGCTGATAGTAGGGCATCTAATTTTTTATAGAACCCATCTTTCATCTTGTCAGGGTCAGTCATTCTGGGGGCATAGGCACTGATTAGTGTCTATTCTATGGACTTATATTCTATACCAGAATCCACCATATCATGAATTCATACCCTTAGGGAGACTAACAAGTTGACTCCCAAAGATAACTCCACTGCTGGTCATCAGTGCCAGTGACATTGCAGAAAAAAGTGTATCCATCACTAACTTCAGTCAGCTGAGCTTTATTAGCAAGATGAGTCTCACTCAGGGCTCCAGTGCCAATGTTGTATAATACAAGCTCTCAGGCAATTAAAGCTATTTTTCTCTCTAGTCTGTTTGTTGTAAGGTCATGTAAAAGCATGCACACAGTCTTATGATGAGCAGCAGCATCTTTTTTTTTTGTATTTAACCGTCAAGGTGGGATCTCTGTTAGCCACAGTCAACTGGCCATGATGTAGTGAAGCAGACAATGTTTAAGGCACCTTTTCTAGACCCTTCTTCATACTGCAAAGGTGAGCACTGCATTCCTAAGAGGACTGCTCAGTCAGCAAGGTAGATGCTGAGTTTAAAAAGCCACCATTAGACTTGAGTTGCATGCATAGGCCCATGGCTTCAGCTCCCAATGTATCTACAACTACTGCTTTGCCATTCATCCACTGCCACAGGACTTTTTTAATTTTTTTAAGAGCTACGAGAATGGTGTTTAGATTAACGCACAACTTGTATTTAAGTGAGGGAAGTTGTGGAGTATCAGCCTCATTCTCTTCCAAATTCCCATCTAAATCCAACTGCAAGACAGAATCGAGACAACCAGAAATGGGACTTGGCACAGTGAATGCTCAGAACATCATCTGTGATGCTCCTGGTCCTGCTCTTCACATCCAACAATACTTGCAGAGACACCTTCATGACCATTGGGCCTTCCAGTGGTCTCATCGGCTCAGTCCAGAGTTGTCTTCAAAAACAATAGGCAACTCTCTGTCTCACTGAGAGTTTAAGATCCATTGGCTCTTTTTACCCGGTTTAGTGAGCTAATCAAAACTGTTTCTTGGGATGTTCAAAACAGGAAGGTAGCCAAGGAAGTGATTGGGCCATTAAATGACAACAGACATTTTGCATAAGAAGTAATAACAGATGCATAAGAAGTAAAAACATAACAAATTGTTGCCTTTGCTGCAAAAGAAACATTGTCTTTATCAGGGAGCAGAACAGAACAGCAGCAATGAAATGCTTTGTATGGCAGTAATATGTCCTGTCTTAATACTTGGATTAGAAAAGTCAATGCAAACTATTCTCAGCTGTTACTTTTCTTTCAACAAAAGATGTTCAGTGCAAGCAAAGCGTTACTACAATCCAGATTCAACCTTGTTTATAAGCAAAAAGTATAGCATGCATAATAAATAAAATCTTCCCTGTTTGTTGGAATGTGTTCATTTAGGAGCATCCCAGCACTTCACAAATAGTTATCAATATAAAATGCTTACTCACCTTCCCATCTAAAATGCATAGATCTTCTTTCATTATCATCTGTGAACTGAAATAATGGCATAGTGAAGAGGACATTCCATTTATCCCCAATTTTGCTGCTGCTGCTTCATCATTGTATTATTACATATACAACAGTGTAAAAATTCAGCTGCCAGTTCTTTAATTGGTATTGTCTTTCATTCATATTGAATGCTTCCCAAGAACCTAGGATGTTGTAATATATCAGTATAGTATATGTGCAGATGCGAGCAATGTGGCCTTTTATAAGTGACAGATGGAAATGTTCATATGCAGATTATCAAAGGGTCGTCCAAGGCTTTTTAATATGGTACTCAGTAATAATAATGTTTTTTAACAATTTATCAAATGTTAATAAACAACATTTTCCTATCTCAGGTCCTTGTGAAAGGCTCAATAGGTAAAAATACCAAATCCAGTTTAAACCTCTGACTGTGTAACCAACCATAATTTCAATTTGTTATGCTGCCCCACACCAAAAGATGCTGATATTGAAGTATAAAGCTTCTTACTTTTCAATCACATCAGCAATAAATTGACTAGCTGCCTGAGCCTCTTCCCCTGGAGGTCCAGGTCGAAATCTTGATGAACAAAGTGGAGGAAGATCTACATTAGGAACTATATGAGAAGAGGGGAAAAATAATCATGAATAAAATATATTTAGTAAGCTGGCAAGGGTCATTTTCCATGAGATTGGTGGCATACAAGTTAATAAATATGCCCATATTTGAATAGAAGCCATCTGCACAATAGATATTTTAGATACATTCTAAACTTGGCTTTGTTAAAAGAAAATAATACAGTGGTGCCTCACAAGACGAGATTAATTTGTTCCGGAAGAACGCTGTTAGCGCGAAATTCTCGTATAGCGAAATGAGTTTTCCCATAGGAAACAATGGAAAGTTGGATAATCCATTCCATGCCCCCAAAAATATTCACCAAAAAATTATTTTCAACGGAATTTGAGGTAATGATTGTCCCTAACATCTGAAACAAGTAATAACGATTGACACACAATATAAAGCAGAAATAAGAGCAAACGAACCAGCACTTACCAATCTGTTTCCAAACTAACCAGCACTTGCAGATATGCTTTCCAGCAGCTTCCGGCCTCGGCTGCTGGTAGTCAGCTGCTGTCCGGCGCCCCCTGCTGGCTGGGAGGA
>JANHZU010002812.1:73838-90832 GCA_032468055.1 Acrochordus granulatus | reverse complement strand
TAAACATGCACAGAATGCTTTCATTATAACGCATTCAAATCTGATAAAGCTTTAGAAAGACGTGAACTTCTGGAACCGAAAATGCCTGGTCACGAGGAACAGCCACGCACCTTCCCAGCCAGTCCATCTCGCAGGTGCCGGTCCTCTGACGCTAAGCGCGACAAAGGTACAGCCGCGTGTGCTAGGTTGCAAGGAACAGTTGGGCACGGAGGAGCAACGGCCAGCAAACGGCCCTTTTTACGGAGGAGCAACGGCCAGCAAACGGCCAGCAAACGGCCCAATTGGAGGAAACGTGCATTTACCTGAATGCAGCTGCTACGGATGCCATCATCATCATTTTCACCGAGGTTTTGTTTAATGACTGGTAGAGAAAAGCAATCCGGCTGCAGAGGGCGCTACTAAAGCGAGCCTACGGGGTACCTAGAAGTAGGAAAAAGTGAAATTGGCACGTTGTCTGTGCAGTTCCGGAAAAACGAAAGTGGCCGATCTAGCGCCCTCCAAAATAGTAATGAAAAGAGAACAAAAAACGATTTTCTACATTACTAGATTCTGACAGTTTTCCGCAGATATATTAGTACAGAAATGCAAGATTTCTGCAGTTGACCCTGGCTAATTTGAAAATACGTGAACGGAGCGCGATTTCTTCGACGAAAAGCTACGCCGTTTTTTTTAAGGCGGCTGCAAATCACTTCCGTGATGGTTGCTAAGATCAGCGTCCGGAGGCGCCTTGAACCCCGTCAGGAATCGAGCTCGACTCAAAGGAAACGTGGTTTGTCTACAGGATGACCGTTCGCATACGCCTGTCCTCTTTCACTTTAGCGTTTCCCAGTTCTTAAAACCGTCTAAAAATGCCCTGCCCGTGCGAATAAAACCACAATTTATATTTTCCACTTTTTACTGGCACTTTAGATAGGCAGGCTTACGACAGACGGAAAGTGGGCGTGCGTTAAAACCGAACCGACGGTGAGCTTCAGAACACAAAACTGTACGCAGCGCGGCTTCTCCAAGGCGAGGCTGTTCATTCAAAGATCGCAGCCAGTGGGCTCCAGGCCGCTCAGTTCCCTCTCAGATTAATTGCAACGCTCGCGCGGCTGCGGAAGGCCCACCACGCTCCCTTCTACTAGGAGCACACGCTGAACGGAGCGCTCGGCACTTTTCGCGCAGCGCAACAGGGTTTACCTCCGTAAGCTTTAGCCGGTTGACTTCCGAGCGCGCCTAACCGCCCAGCCAACGTGCCGCTCTGCACACCGGAAGCTCGGTCTCTCTCATCCTCGAGATTCTCTCCTTCCGCCTCCGTGTCTCTCCTGCTGCGCCGGCTCGAGGGCCGACTGCGCGCGCCTTGGCGGAGGAGCGAAGCGCTGAACCAGCCGACAATGGACCTGGTGTGGCTGGTCGAGGGGATCGCGATGTTAGCGGCCGCAGCGGTGGCTCTGGTGAGAAGAGACCGGATTAGCCCCGAAGAGAATGACGGCAGAAGGGCAACCCTTCCTCGCAGTGGGCTCTCCTTCCTTGCAGTCTCGCCATTCTTTATATCCTGGGTTCAATTTTATATTAAGAAATATAGAACAAAAGTGCCTCTGAATGCGCGAGAAGGGCTCTTCCGAACCGCAGAGATTTTACTGACGTTTGTATTTGTGCAGTTCACTCTCTGAGTCTTCACGGGCTTTGAGCGGTTTATAAATATTAAAATAAAATTTCATTTTAAAACCTCAGTAATTTCAAATAATGTGTGAATATGTAAATACTTATGCGCAGGCACACATGCACGTAGGAACATTTTGTTCTGCCCTCTTTCTGAGATTTTGCAGTCGAAGTCACGTGAATCCGTCTTTACATTACGGTTTTACTGAAACTGCTCTTAACCGCTGCTGTTTTGTGCAACTGTGGTCAGAGAAGACTGGGCCGCTTCCTTGGGAAGTTTGTTTTCAGAAATTTTATGAACATTTTTTTAAAGAAATAGAACTCAACATTTCCTAAATGACAAACTAAAACCCATTTTAGTGGGAGGAATGCCTTTTGTGTAAATGCTGATGTGTTTATACATCAATATCAGTCATGCAAAGTGCAGAAAATGAGTAAAGTATGGCAAGCCAGAAAAATTAAAGGCAAGGATATGAGAAAAAAACAAATATAGCTTAATCTAATTAACATCAATACTATTTAGTATGCTTTTGTGTAGCTGTCTAGTTCATCTTTGCAAACCAACTTATATTTTAATACAATTCATCTATTGTCTCTTGTTTTTTAAACTCAGTCTTCATTTTCTCTTTTTAATAAGCTTGTCAACATCATAATTCAGCTTCCTCTTATACACATCACAATTCAATTCCTCTCAATTACTTACTCTCTCTTCATATGTTTATTTTGTCTTCATTTTCTCTATACAAAACACTTTAGATCTGGTTACTTATTTTTGTCATAACCATTTACTAAACCATAACATGTAACTATCATCATTTTTTAATTTCTATTTTCATATGCTCTTAGAACAATTTAAATAACATCAATTCCTACTTTCTGACATATATTTTTGATCAGATTATTTTCATTTAAATCTATTACATCCTTTTTCTCTTACCTTCATAAACATACAATGTATTCCTCTGACTTGTCATTTATTACATGCAAATGTTGAATACTTCAATTTCGTCTGTGTTTGCATTTTGGTTAGTGGAGATTCCCCCCAATAGACACAATCTTAGAGCTTATGATCGAGTTTGCTTCTTTTTAAATTTTATTTAACTATTCTCTCTTCACTTAATAACTTTGAAATGAATGTTTTTCATCTTGTAAGTATTGTATTGCATTATTATATTATAAAACCATCAGCTACCAGTCCTCTTTTACTTTCCTCCCAGATTGCTGTTATTGCACATATAACTGCAGGACAGTCACCAAGTATTTATGAACACAAGTATGAGAAGTTATTTCTGAATGATAAATCTGTGCCTAGTCTTCATGACCCTGCAACATGTGAACTTTCTGTTGTAGTACCTTCATATAATGAAGAAGAACGGTGTAAGAATAAATCTTTACATATATATTATATTTTGCATTATAAATTATTTTATCAGCATGTAATTTTAATGAAACAGTATCTGCAGTTTTACTTTTTCCACATCTTACAGTACCATCAATGATGAACGAAGCACTAGATTATTTAGAAAAGAGACAGGTACGTGTTTTCAATAATTCAGTAACATGTTAAAAAATAACATATTTGATCTTATGGTAAAAGAACACACATGAAAACGGTTCTTTTTATTTTTATAGAAGCAAGATCCTTCATTCACATATGAGGTCATAATAGTTGATGATGGCAGCAGAGATCAAACCACAATGGTAGGAGATAAAGTTCTGATTTACAAACCCTAACTACAGTATTTGTCAACAGGTATCCTGTTGGTCACTCATTCAGTGGCTGTTCAGAATTGTGATGGCACTGAGCAAGGGGGATCTTGGCATTCCAGCTGTTGTAGTGTCTCCATAATCACATAATTGTGATTTCTGAAGTTCCTTCCTAGCTTTCCACAAGTCAATGGAGAAGCCAATAGGAAGTCAGAAGGTGCAGTCACATGATGCAATATAATGATCTGCAGGGTCATAAATTAACTTATGACTGCAACCAAAACTGCCAGAATTGTTTTTGTTAAGCAATGCAATCATGTGACATTGGCTTTATGACTACATCACTTAGTGACAGCAATTCTGGTCCCAATTGCTGTTATAACTTGAAGATTATCTTTATTTATTTATTTTTAAAAGGCTTTTTGCTGATGATGTTTAAAATCATAATACCAGAATGTTATAAAATATAGTATTTTCTATATCTCATTTTTATTACTGATGTTATTATTTTGAGAGACAGATTTCAAGATATTTACAGTGATTATTATTTAGCCAGTGATTGTTTCATCTTGCAAGCTGTCATTTTTGTGATATAGAACTGAAAACCTTTCCCTTACTCAGCTGAGATTGTGATTGGCCTATGTATGTCAGAGTAGCCTTTTCTTGACATTTTTGTTGTTTGTTTCTTGACATTTCCCTTGTTTATGTCATTTTGTGATGGCAAAGCCTTGAAGAACAATTAATATGCAAAACAATTCACAGCTAGAGCTCATCCTGCAAGACGTATCTGTCAAAGTGATAATTTGTTATAAATTTGTCTAAAATAATTATCTCATTCTGTGCATTTCTATTCATAGATTTATATGAAGCATTAGCACAAATTCACAGAGGACATTAGAAAAAAATTTAAACAGTTGACTTCATTTTCTTATAAATGTCATTTACCTTGGTGAGATTAGATTCAAGGATTCAGTGCAATTAAAAATATGTAGACTCCATAAGTGATTGGAAATAGCTAACAATCTGCAAGAGATACATACATAACCCAAATGGAGGAGTTTGGAGTAGACAAATGGAGGATTTTTAAAGTGCTTCCTCTGGCTATTTCCACATAAATTACAGCACACTGATTAGTTAATCTGATTTTTAGAATGTTAACACTTCTATTTCTGACTATTCATATTTTATTATGCTTTACTGTTTATTTATTGACGTATTAGACCTGTTACTAAAACTCTTCTGATACTGTTGCTGGTATTTTTAAACTAAAAATATTAACTTGACAATCTATTGTAATCTTACTGGAGATAATTTTCAACATGTGGAAATGAGTAAAGGAAATGGTGCCGATACTGCTTGTCAGCAGTCTTTCAAATAGAAACTTTAGATTGTTTGGTAGAAAAAAAAGTTTTTAGCTAGGCTAGTTGTATTTGCTGCAAGGGCTTGGATATTCATTATTTGTATTATGCCATAAATTAAACACAAGCAAGAATGAAGGCATACAAGATAAGTTGAAAGAAAAATAAACTAGTTTATTCTTTGGCCATTACATGCTGAACATTCATGCATTCAGTTTGTATAGCTACCTATCTCATATCCATGATTCTGGGAAGTTTAACAATTAAAACACCAAAAACAATTTAAAAATTACAAAGAAAAAATCTAACTACATTAAAAACCACTACACTCAGCATCCAACTAAATGCCACTGAAATGTATCATAAAAGAGGTACCTTTTATGAAAAGCTATGTAGCAAAGGAGTAGCCTGCCTCCTAAAGTTGTGGGGGCTCTACCCCTGCAGGTTTTCAAGAAAAGATTCCACAGTCTTTCCTGCACTGGACAGGGGGTTGGACTAGATGACCTCCAAGATTCCTCCCAATCCTAAGATTCAATAATTCTTTAAAAAGGTGCAGCAAGTGATTGAAGAATAGTGTCTCCAACAGGGGCATCTTGCAGCATCACAGTTGTCTGGGACACCATTAAGGCATCGGGGCTTGACTGGATTCTTAGTGTAATGTACATTGCCCTTCTAGCTCATCCAAGAGGTGGACAAAAGATGAAGATCTTCCTTGAAATGATGAGAAAAGCCGCTCCCCCAGAGGGGCTAATTCTGGCTGCACAAGACCAAGCCACAAATGCATACAGAACCAAAATTGAGAAGACAGCAACAAATAATAAATGTCACCTCTGGAAAGAAGGTGGACCACCTTGTTAGCTACTAAAAGAAGATTACACAAATTGAGTACAAGTAACCATATGACAAAGTGGCAACAATGGTTTAGAATATCTGTAAGAATTACCATTTGCCTGCAAGCAACAACTAGTGGACTACAAAATAGAAAAAGTAATAGAAAATGAAGAAGTTAAAATGCTCTGGGACTTCAAAATTCAAACAAAAATGCACCTGACACATAACAACCCAGACTTAACAATTGTTAATAAGAAAGACAAAAAATCTGGATAGCAGACATTGCAGTACCTGGGGAGACAGCAGAAGAAAAGAGAAGGAACTGGAGAAAATCATAAAATACAAAGACTTGCAAATAGAGTAGAATGACTGTGGCAAAAGAAAGCCAAGATAGTTCCAATAGTAATAGATGCCTTGGATGCAATCCCAAAACATCTGAACCAGCAGTTGAACACCTTTGGCACTGATAAAATCACTTATCAGTCAATTGTAAAAGAACAGCTTACCTCCTGTGACAGTACTTTTAACACACTCAAAACATCTGCCTATCCCAAGCCTTAGGATGGATTCAGTAGGTGGATAAAAATGCCAAGTCCAGTCTAAACATCTGGCTGCTTGTGTGATGAACCATAATAATATATCTTGAAAAACAGCCCGTTGTCTTTCAGTCACTTTTCTACCCAGGAACTCTCCAGACTACAACTGGCTGTTTCCCCAGTTGTCCCTACCATGTTCAGAACCGTCTGTCTATCTGTCTATCAATCATATTTACTACTTCCTTGAATTTCTCAAAAAAAACTGCCTTTGTAAATTGTTCTCACTTCACTTTTTATTTTGCCACATGGAAACAACCACTACTGTACAGGGACTGTAAACATTAAAAAGGTGATAATTAGAAAGCTGCTTGAAGTTATATAATATTGCATCCCCCAAACACAGAGCCAGTTTGGTCTAGTGGTTAAAGTAATAGACTAGCAACCTGAAGGTCATGAGTTCTAATCCTACCTTAGCCAAGAAAGCTGGCTGGGTGTCCTTGGGCTACTCACTCGCTCTCAGCCCAACCCACCTCACAAGATGCTGTTATGGGGAAAGTAGGAGGAGGAAGGTGTATATTTGCCATTTTGAGTTTATAAAAATAATAAAGGGATACAAATAAAAATTATGTGCTTCCCTTCCTCTCTTTATGGGACTAGATGTTTGGTACAGCTGTTTAAAAGCACTCACTTTTAATTACACATAGGTCACTATGTTATCTGAACCCTCCAAACTGTGGCAATGTAATTATAGCTAGTTCCCAAAATACTTCACACCGCAGTTTACAAAATCAGTTTAAGGTTAATTCCAGTTTAGGATTCAATATGTAATTTCCTATGCATTATACATCTTAAAAATTTTTTACTTTCTCTAAAGCAAAATTTAATTGTTAAATATTTGAACCCTAAAACAAATATAAAATACTAAAAATGAAAATATTACTTAAGGGTTATTATTCAGTATATTTCTTTTTGAATTCCAAGTCAGGCAAAGCTTAAGGAATTGAAGGTGAGTTGTTTGGCAGAAAAAAGATTATTGCATATATTTATATTTAATGTATATTTGAAACTATCTGTGATTACTGTTGCTTTATATTAATATATTCTGCAGGTTGCAATGAGATATGTTGAAAAGTACGGTAGTGACAAAGTGAGAGTGCTCACTCTGGTGAAGAATCGTGGAAAGGGGGGAGCTGTCAGAATGGTAATAAACTTACCTGCTTTTCCCTTTCGTTGCTTATTTTCTTTCTCAGAGAAAAAAAGAATGATTCAGTGTTTACCTTTTAGTTTGAACATTTAAATTAAATTCAGAAATAATATTGAAGATAGTACAAACTTTATTAAACAAGCACCTGCAGTTCTGCCTCAGCTCCCGCCCACCTCGCGGTTCGAAAGCGTGCAAGCACTAGTAGGTAGATAGGGACTGCCCATTCCGGCAGGAAGGTAGCAGTGTCGATGTGCCTTTGGCGTCTAGTCATGCCAGCCACGTGACAACGGAAGCATCCTCGGATGAATGCTGGCTCTTCGGTTTGGAAATGGGGATGAGTCAGTCACGACTGGCAGAGTCACCTTTAATGCAAACTTAGCTGTTTTCCCTGAGTTTCCATATTTAGAAAGAATCTGTAGTGCTTATTTTCCTAAGATGGAACATAGAGTAGCTGTTTATTTAATGTATTAATAGGGGAAAGGATCTCTATTAAACCAAATGCCTGTAAAGTGACAGCTCCCAAACACTATGAGAAAACTTATTTTACAGATTGCAGTAATTATATCTTTTGAGGGGATGCAGTGAACATTATCCAGACTCTTTGCCAAACTGATTTTATTTTAAATTTGAAATGATTTTCTGATTGAAATTTAGCAAAACCTGGATCTACAGATTTTGTCTGTTAAGTCCAATGTTCGCCAAACCAAGTTCCTTTAAATTGAGCCAACTAAGCCTATAGACATTTACAGGGTTACCATTCCAAATTTGAAAAGTTAATTTAAAACGTTTGTACATTAGGTATACTTTTAATTTGTACTTTTAATCATATTTTTATTATACTTATGTGCATAAATTGTTGCTGCATTCAAGCATGATAGGAATTAATATTGAAATAAATGCATATAACAGTAATTTCATTCTATAGCCACATTTGAAAAATACTGCATTCCTCCTATCAAAGCTGATCTCCTTGAAATAGATACGAAAGAGAATGTTATATGTTTCCTGTAATCTTCTCTAAGAAATAGAGTTTTGGTATTTTGTCTTTTCAAAAAAGTGTTAATTAACATTAAAATTAACCAGAGAGTCAGTTTGGTGTAATGGTTAAAATGTTGGCCTAAAAATCTGGAGATTGTGAGTTCTATGTATCTCTTCAACACAAAAGCTAGCTGGCAGACTTTGGATCAGTCAGCCTGTCTCAACCCAGTTTGTTGTTGGGAAAATAGGAGGCAGGACCTGCTTGAGCTATATATAAAAATGCAGAATAAAAATATAATAATTATCCCAGGTTCTTGAGAAGGACTCGATAGGTGGACAGAAATGCCAGATCCAGTCTAAACATCTAGCTGACTGAGCAATGAACCAGAATAACTACATAAAATATATTGCTCAGACCTGGTGACTTGGTAGACATCTCATTTTAGTTTCTAACTGAGCCACCTAGTAGCATCCATGTTTGGAACCATTGTTACTGTTTTTAACTACAGATTCCCAGGGTTTGTATTCATAACTTAAATAGAGCTTTGTGAAGTTGGTCTTGGTCGGTCTTGAATGTGGAATTTATGGTTACGTTAGTACATGCTGCTCCATGTTAGTTTTTAGCTTTTTTAAAAAATTCTAATTTTAAAAAGAATTTAAAGGTAAGTTGGCATGATGTAAAACAAGGCTTCAGTCTCCAGAGATATAATTTCACATAGATACCTGTGGAGAGTATTAAGAGAATTAAAATGGTGGTTCAATGCAGTTTGTTTCGGAACGTGCACATTCCTAATAAGTAATCTATTAAGCAATCTCTTCAGTTTGTTTTCTGGCAAATTGGTGGCTAGTGACTGGACATGCCCATTGTGGCAATCGTTTTGTGGATGGGCACTTCCCCCATACATAAATATATACAGATATACCAGCAATAATATTGTGTTTATGCTGAGCTCTTCAAATGTTAAATATATTCATTGGTCAGAATGGTTAATACCTAAATTAGATTAATATTTTTGTTTCTATCAAAACAAAATATGGACTTCTTGTTGTCTTGCCATAATAATTGCTGAACTAATTTAGGCTCTTACATATTTCTTAACTGCAGGGTATATTCAGTTCACGAGGGAAAAGAATATTGATGGCAGATGCTGATGGGGCTACAAAATTTAAAGATATTGAAAAAGTAGAAAAAGGTCTTGAGAGTCTCCAACCCTGGCCTGTGAGGTTCTATTTTATTACTTTTTCTCCTTTTGGTTGTAGTAGTAAAAAGATATCTATAAAGTTGTTTTCTTGTTTTAAGTCTTAAGATACAATTCAGAGAAAGTTGAACCTATTTAATTCCTTAAAATGGTAGGATTTGAGCAAACAGCTTTTATCAAGTTTTATACATGTTGGAATGCTATGTCCTACTTTGAAATTTAGAGTTTGGAATTATTGCAAATTATTCCTTTTGGAGTTTGGGCTCAACAAATTCAATTTAGGTCTGAGGGAAGAGTAAATATGAGCATTCTCAGGTGATACTCTATTTTTTCCCTCTGTTGCCACTTGCATGTCTTTTGGAAATACATACCATAATCAAATGTTATTTCTTGCTGCCATTACTTTTTAAATTTAGAGTTTGATATTACAGCTGAGCTGATTCTTCAAAAAAGATGCTTTGCATCTCATGGGAGTACAAAGCATCTCTCTCTTTGAATAATGAAAGCAGCTGCATCTTTTTCCAGGCTTGTCTGGCTGATTTAGAAGCTACTCCCAGTTCTCTCTGTGTACATATACATGACAACCACTTTGCTTCAAATATCTTAAATACAGTGGTGCCTCACAAGAAGAGACTAATCTGTTCCGGAAGAACGCTCTTAGCATGAAATGCTTGTAAAGAGAAATGAGATTTCCCATAGGAAAAAATGTAAAGTTGGATGATCCATTCCAGGCCCCCAAAAATATTCACCAAAAAATCTTTTTCAATGGAATTTGATGTAGAAATGATTGTCTCTAACATCTGAAACAAGTAACCATGATTAACACACGATATAAAGCAGAAATAGAGCAAACTAACCAGCACTTACGGATCTGCTTCGAGGCAGCTTGTGGCCTTTGCTGCTGTCACTTTAAGAGGGCCTTTTTTCTCTCAGCTTTTCCGGGTGTCGTGGGCAATTTGAAAGCACTTCTTCCCTCCATACTATGAGGGAGAAGCGATGAGGGGGGGATTTCTGCTTTATTTAGTGCGTGCGTGGCTTTAAGAATATCCCGGTGCAGAGGAGGGGGAGGGGACTTCCTGGAGATTGAATCAGGAGTCTGAAGTCTCAGGGAGTTCTCTCTCTTGAATGGCTTTCACTTAATTTACACTGTTTACACAGCGAGAGAGGAGAGCTCCGTTGTGAGATTTTCCACATGAGCTCATTGCGTGGTGCTCATTGCAATCAGGAACGTTGACCTGCCGCCATGCGGCAGTGTAGGCAGAATGCATGCGTGCGCGCTGCCACCCATATGGGAATGGAGTAAACTGCTCAAGAGGAGAGTCAGCAGAATGCGCACGCGCACTTACATTAGCAGAACTCTCGCGCGGGGTTGCTGTTTGCAACAATGGAGTAAAGCATGAGGTAAGAGTCGACAGAACGTGCGTGTGCTTGCTGCATCAGCAGAACTCTCGCACGGAGTTGCCTGAACGGGAAATACAGAGTGCGCTTACTGACGATGTGCAAGGTTTGGCACGAAGTTTCCTCATCTCGTGAGTCGCAGCTCATCTAGCGGAATAATTCTGATTAAATTTTTTTGCTCCTGCGAGTTTCTTGTCTTGTCAGTTACTCATCTTGTGAGGTACCACTGTACACAGAAAGGGTGCAACTTATAATAAAGCTACCACGTGAACCTAGAAGAAGATGTAATGGTTTTTATGAGTTGAAGTGAGGTGCTTATACAAATATAATTTGAAAACTTCATCAGTTCTTTACTCTGCTTTTCTTAAAGGTATTAACATTTTCCTTTTAGGAGATGATGGCTATTGCCTGTGGCTCCCGTGCTCACCTGGAGAAAGATTCCATAGCACAGGTATACTTCTCTTGCCTTTTTTTTCTTCTGCAGATATTGTCAGACTAATATTAATATATGAGGTGCAGTGGCACAGCGGATTAATGCCGCCAGTTATGTCAACCAGAAATGGCTGGCATGCTGGCAGGTCGATTCCCGAGCTCCACATAACGGGGTTAGCTCCTGTTACTGAGCCTCAGCTTCTGCCCACCTGGCAGTTCGAAAGCATGTAAAAACTGGCAAATAGATAAATCGGGTACCACTTTGGTGGGAGCTGGCTGGCTTCGGCGGGACAGGCGAGGCGAGCAGCGAAGGGTTGAGCAGCGAGTTGAAGGCGGCCCACCCGCCTGCTAGGGGTGGAGCAAGAACTGCGGAGATGCCCGGATGCAACATCACTGGCCAGCGGGGGGGGCAGGGTTAGTTTACACTATTGTATAAAAATAACTAATCTATGTAAGCCGCCAAGAGTCTTCGGAAATTGGCGGCATAGAAATGTATAAAATAAATAAATATTGTTTATAGATAGGCATAATCAAGAGCATGCCTTCTTTTTTAAGATCAAATCTTATCTTCCTTTAGTTTGCATGATACTTAGATTGAATGCAGAATATAGGCTCTTATCCAGCCTAGATAACTAACAGATATAGGTTAGTATTGAGGTAATTTCTAACAAAATTACCAAAACTGTTCTGTGGTCTCTAAATTGAAGAAGGTTATTTTAAAGTATTGTTATTAGATCAAACTAATTAAGAGAAAAAATAATACATACACAGTATTAACGATATAATGTAACCACTGATTTGAAATGATGATAAAAAAGTAAAATAAAAGGGGGAGGCCTAGGTTTCTTTTAAATGGAACAACTCCAAACCCACTCTCTCCTTGCCCCTTTGTTGAAAAAGTTAATAAACAATACATATCAGTTGATCGTTGTTACGAATCAGATGCAGAACAAGAAAGACAATTTTCATGCATTGAACTAAGATGATTAGGTGACAGAATTCTAACTTTAGAAAATGCTCCAACAAAAGTCTAATTTACTGATTTGTTTGAGATTGCCTTTTTCTTAAAATAAATTGGTAAACCACTCACATTTTACTAGTCACATAGTGTTGATAGTGTATTTTCTGCTTTGTTGGAAATATCTCAGGTCATTTAGTTCAACTTTAAGATGTCCTGCATTGCAAAAATATAAATACAGCTATACTTCTGATTTTATTTGAAATGCCCATCTCTTGTCTCTCTAGAAATATATTAAAAATAAAGTCTACAATAGGACTGTGGTACTTTGAATTCAAAGAAAAAAATGTGTTTCAGATGGCAAGCAGCATTCCAGACCGAAAATGTCATCACTTTTGATATAAATATCAATGCTAACTGTAGCTATTCTTGTACTTCTGTATATTGTTCTGTAGAAAATACTTATTTTTTCATTTCTTCTTACACTATGCACAAAGAATGTAATTATAGAGAGTTCTGGTAAGGATCATGATTATTGAAACAGAAAAGTTGTACAATGCATTCAAGCCATTTTCTTTATTTTAGACACCTAATACTTTGTATATTTTGTTTACAGCGTTCATACTTCCGAACCTTTCTAATGCATGGATTCCACTTTCTAGTCAGGTTCCTTTGTGTTAAGGATATCAGAGACACACAATGTGGTTTTAAACTCTTGACCCGGGAGGCTGCTTCTCGGACATTTTCAGCTCTTCATATAGAACGTTGGTTGGTATATTTCTTTAAGTAAATTGGAAACTAGTAATGTATGCAAATTTATGATGGATAGTCCAGTATGTACACATCTGCTAAGTAATTTTATGACTAGAATTTAATGGCATTTAAGCATTTGCAAAGACTTTTGTAAACTCAGTGGGGCTTCTTAGTTTTAATTATGAAATTAAACAATTTCTTCTTCATGTTCTTACCCAAAATTACAAGAGTTACTGTTTTGGTCTCTAGAACAGACTAACATAATACACTAAAGGGCCACACTAATAAAAATAATAGTGGGCTGCAAAGGATAGCTCAGTAACTAGCAGCATGGCAGCATTAATGGTGCTAGCGCTATAAGTGAAGCTAGCAATCTAAGTAAAGCAGTATGTCTTTTAGAGGGGAGATGGCCGCAGAAAAACTAGATGTTAATAGCTCTTTCCTTGTGGCAGTGATGTTTAGCAGCAGTGAATTTGCTGAATTTTCCAAAAATGCCATAATCATGCACCACAAAATAAATTTACATAAACTATTTTTTTGGATTTTGTAAAAATAATATGCATTTTGTAAAGTTTTCTTGATTTTGCTCTTAAATTTTATTTTGTACAGCAGTTATAAATGTAAATAATTTTTAAAAATTATGGACCTCTTTCAGATTTGTTCTTTATTTTTTCCAATAAAATATGGTCACTGTAGTCATAAGTATAGCTCCTAAACTGCTGCAATAGTTTGCATAAGATAAGTATTGTTATAGGATTATCTCTCTCTTCAACATAATAATCAGTTACTTCCGGAGTTGGAAGTTTGCTCTACAGCAAGCACTTAGAGCTTTTCCTGTTAAACTGGGTGCCAACTAATCCCCCGTTCATTCTCAGGCCATTTATAAGAAGTATCAGGCTTTCAAATGTAGTAAAATACATTTATATAAGTCTGTCTTCTTCTTGATTAATTTAGGATTTTGGTATCTTCTTCCCTATCTCCCTCCAGATCTGCTCTTCCTCCTCTTTTTAAATTAAAACCATTTTTCTTGCTGTTGCCTCAACATTTCTGGCTGTTCTGTCTTATTTAACTACAAGCTTAGGGTAGACTCATGTCTTTCCCAGAGTAGTAACCTTCTCTATGTCCAAAGGAGAAGCAGCCCCTTCTGTCTTTTTCATCTCTTTATGTTTGGTGTAGGCTTTAGTGAAGGTTATGAATTTGAGCTGCATTCACTACCAAATCTGCAGGATGCCCCTCCTACATATGACCTACTTAAAATGGCTTTGTAAGAAAACATTAAGAGTAAGCTAAATTGTCCCTGAATGGTGATGGGGACACAAACCAGTGGCCTAAGAAACCAAATTGTTTGTATTCACTGACCAAAGATAACATAGGTAGCATACTAACATAATAGGAAGGGAAAAATAATTAGAAGGCTGGATTTATCTAAACCATCCAATAAAAAGGCTTCCCCTGCTAGTCATGGGTCAACTCTAGGGGCAGTGCTCATCTCAGATTCACAGCTGAGGGAGCTAGCGTTTGTCCAAAGACATTTCTGTAGTCATGTGGCCAGTATGACTATCCACCAAGGCACATGGAACGCTGTTACCTTTCCCACCAAAGGTGGTACCTATTTATCTGTTTGCATTTTTATATGCTTTCAAACTGCTAGGTTGGCAGGTGCTAGAGCAAGTAATTGGAGCTCACCCCATTACATGGCAGTGCTTGGGTCTCAAACTCGAGCTGCCAACCTTCCAGCTGACAAGCCCATTGTCTTAACTGCTCGGCCACTGCACCATGTTAAAAACAATATCACAATGTAATTTAGAGAGTGCCTTTTCTTTTGTTGTCTCTTTGAAAAGTAGTAAGTCAAAAGTATTTAGGTTCCGGTTCTGCTTTTGCTCAGGGCTGCTTAGCAAATTACCAGTGCTTGCTGGGACATAGTGTACACCGTAGTTGTTTGCATGTTTAATAACTTTATGTTGAATCTTCAGAATGAGTTGGTTGTTTTAAGTGAGCCAGGTTTTGATCACAACACTTCCCAGGGACATCCCTGAAATTTAAGTTTAAAAGCCTGGGTTCTGGGGAGGTGTGGCGAACTGAAGATGACTCTGCGAAAGCAGAGTCAGTGACCATGGCAAACACCAAGGAATCGATAGGTAGACCAGTCCTCTGGAACCTCTCCTGATATGGAGATCATCCACATGTGCTTTAGACACCTGTTCTTCATGAAGAGACTTCAGGATAGAGGTTTTCTGCAGGTTTGAGTGCTGGGAAATGAGATTAGCCATCTTGCTTGTAATAGCAGAGATTTTAAAGGACACTGAGTTTGCAAATCTCACTTTCTAATCACCTGTAGAAATTGTTCATTAGTTACTTCTAACTATTGGAGAGCTTTCAACCAACAAGTCTGAAACCACTGGATGAGTCTGCTTTCAATCCTGAATGAAAAAATAATAACCATAAGCTTAAGGATTTAAAAGAGTCTGAAATAAGCAGCAAATGCTAAGTAAGATTTAGATTTTAGAAAGTTATAAACAGATTAAGGGTTCAGATATAATTGGTATATTGAAACTTTTATAATAAAATTTTGGATTTAATTATTAAAAAAAGAGCTTCTTGTAAAAAATATATTTTGTTTTTGATTTTTCAAGACAAAATGAAGCAATTTCATGATTTCAAAAACTGGACACTAAGAGGGATTAAAGTTCTTACATAAAGTTTTACAAATCTGCAAATAAAGAATCCCTCCCATGGGAAAAGTGATTTGTTTGAATTTTTTCTACAACATAAAAGAGATTTAAACAATTTTTAAAAATTGGACACTAGAGAATGCGCAGTGGCATAACCAATTAAGATACCGGGCTTGTCAGTTGGAAAGTTGGTGGCTTGAGTTCGTAACAGAGTGAACTCCTATTGCCTGCCTAGATCCTGCCAACCTAGCAGTTCAGAAACATCTAAAAATGCAGGTAGGTACCACCTTAGTGGTACAGTGTCCACGGACTTTGGCATATAGTCATGCTGGCCACATGATCATGGAAACACTGGCTCTTTGGTTAGGAAATGGAGATGAGCATCACCCCTTAGAATCAGCCATGACTAGGAGGGGAAACTTTTTACCTTTTACCTTAGAAGGAAATAAGATTTTTAATGAAAGGAGAAGAACATATAAACCTGATTAACAGCTGCAGAATGATGCAAAATATTATAACATTGGAAACACTCACTTTTGACAAATGGAATCAGAAGTTGATATCAACAGTGTCAATCGTGATGTTTGCTTCTTTGGATAAATTGTGTCCAAAAGATGTTTTGGAAAAAGTGGGAGAAGAGGAACAAATTTTATCCAACTCAGTCTCTGCCTTGTCAGATAAACTTTTTGGCACTAAAAATAGATCTACAAGTGACACAGATAAGGATTTTTTTGGGGCATACGAAAGAAATTGGCTGCTTTTTAAAAATCAAAAGGAAATTACAAATAATAAACCAAGAAAGTGACCTGGATTATTATTTTATATTGGATTTAGAAAGAGGTTTGTTAAAGCTTGGATGAGCCTTTTGAGAAGGAGTAAAAAAGAAATGAAATCAAATTATATGACATTAGTAAGTGGACTTACTGATTAATTTTGTTAGAAGTAAAAGAAAAATATGACATGCCACCAGTCATAGTGACATAAGCAACTCAAGCAACAGCCCAACCTGAAAGGCAACTGGCAGACCAGGCTACGTTGTTTTTTTGTAGCTGGTCAACCCTTTGGATACAAAGAAGGGCTCTTGGAATCACCCACATCATGGATTGATCTACAGCAAGCCTAGAGGGAGTCTTTTTTTAATTACTATTTTCTTGTTTGGTTTATCTTTAGAACGATAAGGGCTCAATTCTGTTTGAATTATAATTTGTTTCTTTTTGCTGAATCACAATATTTCAGACCTATTGAAAGCTTATCTGCTTTGGGAGATTTATTGCTGCATGGAAGTGGGAACAACAGCTTTATTTCCCTCTCTACATCTCTTTGAGAA
>JANHZU010002811.1:94574-105855 GCA_032468055.1 Acrochordus granulatus | reverse complement strand
AGATTCAGATACTTTATTGGTCAAGCATGGTTAAACATGCAAGGCTTCAGTACAGCAGCTCTCAGTATAGTTGCAAGGCAACAGTGAATAAAATAATAATATTGCAATAATGAAGTTAGAATAAGTGTACATCCAAAGTATGCAGTCAGTAGAAAGGGAATATTATAAGTGTAGAGTTAGAAACCCCCCATATGTTGATAAGTACGCACATTAGACAAAATTTCTGGTTTAATTTAATTTAGTATGAGTCAGGTATTTAACTGAATGATGGCATGGGGAAAAGACTGTCTGTGTCTGGTTGTTTTGATGTGCAATACCCTATAGCATTGTTCAGAGGGAAGAGGTTCAAACAATTTATGTCCAGGGTGAAAGGGGTCTGCAGATATCTTTTCCGCCCTTCTCTTGACCTGCACGATATACAGGTCCTCCATGGAGGGCAGGCTAGTTACAATTATTCTTTCTGCAGTCCTGACTGTTCCTTGGAGCCTGTACCTGTCCTGTTTGGTTACTGCACCAAACCAGACAGTTATAGATGTACAAAGGACAGACTCAATAATTCCTCTGTTGAACTGTACCAGCAGCTCTTGAGGCAGGTTGAACTTCTTGAGCTGATGCAGGAAGTACCTCCTCTGATATGCTTTCTTAATGATGGTGCTAATGTTACCCATCCATTTCAAGTCTTGAGAGATTGTTGAGCCCAGGAACTTGAAGGACCCTACTACAGATACTGTGTTGCTGAGTACGGTAAGAGGAGGTGAAATAGGGGACTCTTCCTAAAATCTACTGTCATCTCCACAGTTTTGAATGTGTTCACCTCTGTTTTGACTGCATCACAGGGCCAGCTGCTCAATTTCCCATCTGTACACAGACTCACCATCTCTAATGAGTCCAGTGACTGTTGTGTCATCTGCAAACTTCAGAATTTTGACAGAGGGGTCTCCAGAGGTGCAGTCAGTGTAGAGGGAAAAGAGTAGTGGAGAGAGCACACAGCCCGGAGGAATGCCAGTACTGATTATCTGAGTACTGGATGTAATTTTCCCTATTGCTGTCATATTGACAGCATTGTCTGCTAATAGGCAAACTGTAAAGGATCTAATAGTGGATCTCTTATGGCTTTCAGATGGCCAGCACCAGCCTCTCAAAAGTCTTCATGGTTACCGTTGTTAAAGAGATGGATCTGTAGTCATTTAGCCTGCTGATGGAGACTTTCTTAGGGACAAGGATGATGATAGAACATTTAATCTTAGTCAGAAATAAGTGCTTAGGACTTTTGGAAATTATTAAACCCTTATTTAGGGCAAAGCAGTGCCATACTTCCTGGATTTCATTTTCTGTTTCAAATGCTTGGACTATATGGGCTGATTAAAATACTCCTTTACTATTTCAATATTTATTGGTTTGTTCTTGTTGATGACATCATCATCCTCCACATGGATCTGCATAAATACATCTATTCTGTATTGGTCTAATGATATGAATAGTTCCCAGATATTTCATTGCTTATTATTTCATACATAGTTTTTAAATCAAATGAATAAAAAAATAAGTATTTGTGGAGTAAATGAAAAGGTTGCTTTTCTTTATGAACCAGAATTTAAGGAAATTGTGGGGTTTTTTAAACAGCAAAAGGCCAGAGATAATAGAGCTGCATTACGGATTAACAAAGTACAGATGTCCAGTGATTCGATGAAGAGGCAACAACAGCAGGATAATATTGATCCTGGCTCTCGTATTGAGACTGAACTCTTCAAGGACCCATTAAAACAGAGGGAATCTGAGCATGAGCAAGAATGGAAATTTAGGCAGGTAAGTTGAATTTGCTGCTTGTTTTCCTATTTGTCTAACATGGCTGCAGAAAAAATGCACTGAATTAAAATTTCAGGAAATGGTATGGAACCTTATTGTTGTTCAATAGGTATGGACTCAATAGGTATGGACAGAATAAGAGTGATACGGCTTTTATGCCATAAATATAGCTTTAATGAATGGGAAAATGTTATATTTCCAAATAGAAATCCTCTATCACATAAGGTTGAAGAACTCAATTCATATTTCTGTCTTCAGTGAGGCATTATAGATGTAGAAGGAGATACTGAAATATCTAGAAAATGGAAATGGTATGTATTAAAGGCATATGATAAGATTTTGATGACATGGGCTATTTAAAGGTCAGTAGAAGCTCTCTATTGTTTCTTTCCATATTCTTAAGACTGCAAATTGCAGAATTCCTGTCTCTTCCATACTTGATGGGAACTCTGGGAGTTCACACATTGCTTCTCTTCTGGGGAGGATTTTATTTTGTTATAGTGATGAGTTCAAATTTCACAATCATCAGGTGGTTGAACTTATCTTTTGAGGGGTTGGATGTTGCATTTCCTGAAGTCATATTTGCATCTACCATTAAAAAAAACCTTGCCCAAAGAGCAAAATTTGAGTGGGAGATTTCCAAAAAAGTAGATAATTTGAATGAGACTTTGGATATGACTTGAAAAACATCTGTTTACAGCATTTTTTTGTCTAGTTTACTTTTAATAAGATACTCTGACTTTCAAAGAAATGTACTTTTAATAACTTCAGGTGGGACTTTATGAAAATATAATGAAAAGTATGGCATTGGTTTATGTGCTCTGTGTGTGTGTATAATATTTAGATGGGCCTATGGGTTTACAACTTTGCTTTTATTTAACTTTAACATTTTTCTTCCGTTACAGCAAATGCGTCAAAAAAGTAAACAGCAAGCTAAAATTGAAGCAACCCAGAAACTTGAGCAAGTGAAAAATGAGCAGCAACAGCAGCAGCAACTGCAGCAACAACTAGGATCACAACAGCTTCTAAACCAGTCAGGCTCAGATACCTCTAGCAATGGAATGCAAAGTCCTTTAACCCTTCAGACCAGCAATGGAAATATGTCTCCTGCACAGCAAGCATTATGTACAAAACAGTTGCCTGGCACTTCTACATCGACTCCTTCTGATGTTTTCCTAAAGCCCCAAGCCCCACCTCCACCTGTGACCCCAAATCGAATGCCTGCTCAAGATGGTCATTGTCAGACTCCATCACAACAAGCTTTCTCTCCTTCCCTCTCAACTCAGCCACCTTCTCCAATTGACCCATATGCAAAAATGGTGGGAACTCCTAGGCCACCACCTGTTAATCAAAATCAAAAATTTGTTCGGAGAAATTCTGTTACATCAGCAGAGGTCTGTCCACCACCATCAATATCAAGGCCAACTCAAGTATCTGAATCAATAGGAGGGAGACCATCACCGGCCAGAGATTCATGTTCTTTGTCCCCAGGCACCATTGACCCTTATGCAAAACCTCCAGATACACCAAGACCTGTAATTGGAACAGAACAACTCTCTAAACCTTTGGGAGTGTCAAGATCTCCTTTAATTTCAGAACAACCGGCAAGCAGTGACCAATTTGCTAAGCCACCTCCAAGAACAGGAGGTGATGCATTTCAGAGACCCCGGATTTCCTCTACTGATTCATATTCACGGCCTCCATTGACTTCCACATCCGTTATTGAAGCACATTCCAGCCCATTCAAAACACCAGCATGCCCAAATCAGTCTTCACAAGATCCTTACACTAAGATGCCACCTATTTCAAGGAGAGTAGCTGTGGATCCTTATGAAAGACCTGTTTTGACACCAAGGCTTGTAGATAGTTTTGCACATAATCCATCTGATTCTTACAGCCCATCTCAGCTGGCTTCACACTCAGCAATAAAGGATACTTTTGCCCATCCACAAAGAGGATTGCGAAATCAGGGTGATTATTCTGGAGTTCTTTCAAGGATAGCTCCTCAGGATCCTTACACCCAGCCCCCTGGCACCACTCGACCTGCTCCAGTTGATCCATATATGCATCAGCCACTCACACCAAGATCTCCGCAGACAACAGACTTATTTGCTCAAGTTTCAGCTAATCAGAGGCATTCTGATCTGTATGTTCAGCCTTCAGGTACACCAAGGCCAGTAACTAATGATCCATATTCTCAGTCACCAGCAACTCCAAGGCCTGGAATTTCAGAACCTTATAATAGACCAATTCCCATGTCAAATCGGGATCCTTATCTGCCGGCCTCACAGAACAGAACTTTATCTGGGACTTATGTAAAGCCATCAGATCCATGTTCTCAGCCTCCAAAGCTATCAGGGCCTGCAGTGACAGATTCTTTCGGCCACGTTCCAGTAGCACCACTTGGTGATCCTTATGATCAGCCTCCAATGACTCCAAGATCTCAGCCAGAAACTTTTGATACAGTTCAGAACCCTCTAAATGATCAATCTAGAAGTGGATCAGAGGGAAATTTCAGCTCCTCTGTAAATTCTTCCATGAATTTGCAGGGAAAACAATTTTCACAGACCACTCAAGGTTCCAGCCCAGGCCCAACTGCTGGACTAACACAGAACAACACAATATGTCATACAGATGCAGAGAAATTAAGACAGGTGAATTTATCTTGTTTGATATGATGCTGATTTATATTGAGTTGTCACCATTGAAAGGACCTAAGATAGCTTTTAGAAACATAGAGATTGCTGTCTCAATAAATCATTGCTTTAAAAAGAGCTAAAAGATGCAAGTGTATAGCTAACTCTCTTCTGGCTAATACTGTCCTATCTTTAATAAATATTTATTATGTAAATATTATCTAGCATATCTTAACCACAATTGAGGGTAGAAATGAATTATATAATTTGTATTATTTCCCCCACCTTAAAATCAAAAATACTTAGTTATCTCTGTTAACCACTGCTCCATAGAGGACCACATTTAAAGAAAGGTTTCTTAGATTCAGGATTTGTACAAATTATCATTCATTGCTTAAGACCCTTGTTTTGGACAGTATGCTTATGTGTAATCATGTAACTCAAAGGTAAATTAAATGAGACCAATTATGTAGAGCTATTTCAATCTAATTTCAAATCTATCTTAGTCTAGCAAATAATTGATTCTGTAAAGGCAAGAGGATTATGAATACACTCATTCGTTTTATTATGATAATATTTTCAAAAGGCTGTCTTGACTCAGGGGTGGAGGGCACTGTACATCCTCTCCTAAGTACAGGAGTTTATTGTAAGTTGCCCAGTATCACTTAGATGAGATTGGCAGTGTAGAAATTTGATGATTGATAGATAGACAGACAGAATCAAAACCAGATGCCAAAGATTAATACTAAACCCAGAGGATTAATGTTTTTAGTTTGTAAGATTTTTTTTAAACTCCATCTAAAGTGGGATGGATGAATAAAGTTTATAGATGGGCAAATGCTAGGAAAAAAGAACAGGGCATACAGATATGCAGGCTGTTGCAAGGATCAGTATTTGTATCAAAAGAAGCAAAATGGTTCTAAGCTAATACTGGATTCAAATTTTTTTTGCTCCATGTCAGCGCCAGAAGTTGCGTGAAATTATTCTTCAGCAGCAACAACAAAAGAAAAATGCAATCCGTCAAGAAAAAGTACCACCAGAGCCTGCAACAGCAACTCCAGCAGCACCTATTCAACCATGGCAGCAAGAAAATCTGAACCAGATTTTCAATCGGCCACCACCTCCTTACCCTGGCAACATTAGATCATCTACTGTTCCTTCAGGTGGACTAAGGCTGGCAAGTTTTCCTGTTGATGGGCAGCTTAATAGACCTCAGTTTCCA
This sequence comes from Acrochordus granulatus, assembly GCA_032468055.1. NCBI lineage: Eukaryota > Metazoa > Chordata > Lepidosauria > Squamata > Acrochordidae > Acrochordus > Acrochordus granulatus. The sequence continues at coordinate 100,191 of JANHZU010002811.1, read as the reverse complement.
GGAGATCCCAGTGGCATGGGGATGAGGCCTCATGGAATTAGGTACAGAATGATTTTGTCGCTTTTTATTAAATTTGGATTATTTATGAAGAAGCTTTTCATGTTGAAGTATGTTTGTCATTTAGAATGATCAAGATTATATATAAATTTGTTTTTAATACAATAATTGTTCTATATATATGTTATAATATGCATCTTGAATGGGAGTAATTTTTATCAACAATTATTTTAAAAAATCTTCATTATTTTTAACTATCCTTTTAAATAGCTTGTGATCTAAAATAGTACCTGAATGCAATATAAGCCAACATATTAAAGGTTCCATGCAGTCACTTAAAATTGAATTCATATTTTATTAAATATTATTTTTTATTTTGTAACATATTGAACCAACACAAAAATATATTAGGTTTTGAAGCCAAAACATTATGGCACATTACATATATAATATTTTTTGTTCAAATTGTGATTTTAATAGTTGGTAAGATATGTGAATGTTTATTTTCTATGCCATATAGAAATGTGATCATGTTTACAGAATACAATCTTTGCTGCTAGAAGTTTAGAGTCAAGGAATCTTCTTTCTGCCCTTACATATATACATAAATTATGTGAATTATCTGAACATTAATTTCATATAATTAGAATGGATTTCATTACATAACATTCATACAATTAGCTTTAATTTACATCTGTTTTTTTTCTGGTAACTTAATCAAAGTTTAAAGCAAAGTCAATATTTTTACTATGATTCTGTAGTTCTTCAAAATTTCAAACAAGATTTTTTACTGGATTATACATAAAGAGTGATCATCTTTTTATAGTAATGTGAAAATTATTTCAGAGATGTTAATTTTATTAATATGAAAATTAGCTACACATTTTTTTTATTTTATATCATTATGAAATATTCTCCAGTTTGAATATTATACAATTCAATAAAAGCTTGTTTTTCTCTTTTCAGATTTGGCTTTTCCAGTAGTAGCCATGGACCTCCATCTTGTCAAGATCACTTTCTTGGTCCACCACAACAAATACAACGTCCTGGTGTCCCACCACAGCTTAGAAGAGCCATGTCTATAGATATGCCTAGACTTTCTAACAAGCCACCAATAAATAATCCCATTGGTCTCCCACAGCATTTCCCACCACAAAGTATCCAGGTTCAACAACACAACATAATGGGGCAGGCATTTATTGAACTTTGTCATAGAGCCCCTGAAGTGAGACCAAGGCTACCTTTTAATCTCGCATCAACTACTATTATGAACACCGTTCCTGAACATCAGCAACAAAGTGAACTTTTACCTAGACAGGATTGTCAGGGCCCAAGACATCTAGAACCCACAAGATGTAATTCTCAAACTTCAAATAACCCATTGCAGATTTCGACAGGTTTGGAGCATTTATCCCAGCAACATAAAATGAATCCAGATCGTCAACCTGTATTAGTTATGGGTTCTTTGAATCACCCCTCAATTAATAATGCATTTCCAGGAGGCCTTTTGCCAACTACAAGATCAACTGATAAAACAAATGACTTGCAGATGCCCCGTCAGCCCACTGATGCCTTAGAAGAGAAACTTGATCCTGATGATCCCTCTGTGAAAGATTTAGATGTCAAAGACCTTGATGGTGTTGAGGTTAAGGACTTGGTTGATGAAGATCTTGAAAATCTAAATCTAGATGCAGAAGAAGATAAAGGTGATGAATTGGACACATTAGACAATCTCGAAACAAATGATCGTCACCTTGATGATCTTCTGAGATCAGGAGAATTTGACATAATTGCTTATACTGATCCAGACCATGATTTGGGTGACAAAAAGGGTATGTTTAATGAAGAATTGGATCTTAATGTCCCTATAGATGATATACAGGGCAAAGCAGAAGATACTCTGCAGAAACATCCAAACAATAAAGCTTCTGCTCCTGAAAAGTCTGTTTCTCCTCAGAAAAAAACTGCTGAGATCAGTGAGATTAAGACAGAAGTGCTTTCTCCAAACACATTTGAGGAAGCTAAATGTAATCATGAAAAAATTGACAAAAATGTGACAGCTTCAAGCACTCAGCATGATGGAGAAACAAAATTTGTTTTGCCTTGTCATGTGGAAATAACTGATAAAGCAAATACAAATGAGGAAACCACTGTGTCCAGTTCAGATGCAGTTCAGTTGTCCACTCAAAGCACAACAAGTTCTTGCAGTATCTCTGGATCTACTCCAGTTCTTACAAGCTTGCTTGCTCATGGCAATTCAGAAAACCCTGATAAGAGATCACTGGACTCTCCCTCTCACCCCTTCCAGACAGCCCAAACAAATACTGCTTCCAGTATTCCACAAACTTTGATTACATCTGCAAGTCACAACATAGAAAATGTATTACCTGAAGTCAACATGGTTCCACCAATAAGTCACAGTTTTTCACAAGGGGCAGCAGAAAATTCAGGTTATATCTCTGGCCAGCCACCCAATCCCACTTTGGGAGTAGGACAGCCTGGTAGTCAGACAGGGGCTGTTGTAAACAGGCCTGCTCCTAATGGTATTCCTGGTTCTCAGCAGCTGCTGCTTCCTCAGACATTAGTCCAACAGCAGAATCGAGAGAGGCCTTTGCTTTTGGAAGAGCAGCCTCTGTTGCTGCAAGATCTTTTGGATCAAGAAAGGCAAGAACAGCAACAACAGCGACAGATGCAAGCCATGATTCGTCAGCGGTCTGAGCCATTTTTCCCTAACATTGGTATATTTTTATATTTTCCAATCATGGTTACATTGGCTGGGTATATATATAAAATAGGTAGAGCAAGTCATTTCTCTGGTGTCACGAATGCTAAAATAATCTCAATTTCTCTTATTTTATTTCAAACCTCCCAGATGTGTAGATTTATTAAGGCACTTATAATAGCTGAGTAGTTTTTATTAGGGGATCTTTCTATAGATATTTATTCATATATTTGATTGATTGATGGCACTGATTTCTGTTACTCACAGCTCATTAGATTCTAAGTACTTTTAACAACAACAATAAAATAATTAAAGCAAATATTAAAACCATCATTATGAAAACTAAAAACTAAAAACTAAAAAGAGTAAGGCAGCAATTTCACTCCCCAGAAATATAGCAGAACAGTATAGGGGCACGGTGATCTAGTGGTTAAGACACAAGGCTTATCAGCTGGAAGATTGGCAACTCGAGTTTGGGACCCAAACCACATAATGGGGTGAGCTCCTATTATTTGCCCCAGCAAATAATACAAAAGCATGTAAAAAATGCAAGTAGATAAATAGGTACTAGCTTTGGTGGGAAAGGTAACAATATCCTGTGCACCTCGGCATATAATTATGCCAGCCACGTCCATGGAAGTATCTTCAGACACTGCAGGCTCTTTCAAAAAATGAAATGTTGATAAATACTGTCCCCTAGATTCGGCCATGACTAGCAGAGGAAACCTTTACCTATACTTGACAGTTTTGTTGCCTTTCTAAATGTTGGATATTACAGCCAAATTTGTATATTAATTTTCTTGGTCATTTTCAAATTAATAAAATTAATGTAAGGATCATGCAGAGAGCTGATTGCTTCCATTCTTCCTTTGATTTATACAATATAGTGTTATGTAGACTTCTTGGAACCTTCAAGTAATATCCTAACGCAAATAAAAATGTATGTTTGAGGGAATGAGAGCAAAGAACATTCTACACAATTCATGATATTCTTTCATTCTCTGTGCACATATGTATATATACAAATATGGTTGCATCCCTTCCATTTCTGAAAACAAGCTATTGCATTTTATTCCTGGCATTAACTCAGTGTAGACATAAAGGGTGAAATTGACAATTCAGCATTTCTGTGTCTGCCAAAATATTTATCTGAATTGCCAGTTGATTTCCTAATCTTAATTTTTTAAGGCCTTTTAAACTTTGCATGTAAACCTCTAAAATGATTGCTATTAACTTGAGTTTGTGGTCTGAAACAAGTTCAATATATCTATGGGGAAAAAATTCAAATACACAACTTATTTTAATTTTAAAAAAACCTCCTGAATTATTAGCAGATATAAATATGAAAAGGCTACAGTTCTCAGTAGTTAACATGGTTGGAATATTCTGAAAACATTCTAACATTCTGTCTTCTTAGATTTTGATGCAATTACCGATCCTATAATGAAGGCAAAAATGGTAGCTCTGAAAGGGATCAATAAAGTTATGGCACAGAATAATATGGGCATGCCACCATTGGTCATGAACAGGTTGGTGAAAAATGATGCTTTTGCCTGAAACAACAAAGTACTGTTCTCTCAGATACCAATGTGGAAGTACAAATTTTCTCCTTAATCATTAGTTTAGGTTTCACTTGCTTGTGGAGGTATTAATTAATCTATATAATTAGGTTTCACTTGCTTGTGGAGGTATTAATTAATCTATACAATTCTATCATTGAATAATTTGTTTCCTTTTTAATCCTGTTCTGTGTGATTGATTGATTGATTGATAGATTTCTACCCATAGCAGTAACTTTATGAATTCAGTGCAGAGAAGGAAGGTCTGGAAATTATTTTATAATTCAAAATCAATTACAAAAAGGAAAAGGAAGCAGTCTTGATTATGAAAGCATAAGACAGTGACAGGCACAAATAAGGAAATACCAGTTTTGTCTTGATTTATATTATGGTGGAATTGTTTGAGATAATTATCTTTTCATAAATGCAAGTTGTAAAATAAACTAAACTGTCATTTTTCTTTACCTGTTAACTAGATTTGCCTTTATGGGTCAGGCAGGACCTGGAACCCAGAATAATGAAGGCCAGAATCTAATACCACAAGCAGTTACACAGGTAATAAAATATTTCTTAAGATCCGCAGTAAAGCAATTCAAAATAATTTTAAAAATGTGTTTTGTAGTTAAAGTCAGGAACCAAATCCCTAACCAATTATATAATACTGAATGGATGGATTTGGTTTAATCTAAAATATTCCCATTCCCTGAGATACAGATGATTGTTACTGTTTCTTCAGATTGCAGCAATAATGATTTGGTTTATTGGGAGGTAAGGAGAAGTTAAAAGTGGGGGGAGAGAGCAGATTCATATATGAAGCATTGCACTTTCAAGATTGATGTCAGAATTATGTAATCAACCTGTAGGAGAAGATATGGCAGAGCCAGGGGACGAGTCAAACATGGCATCAACCTGGAATCTCTACATACCCACAAACATAAAAGACCCAGCCCTTCCTGATGGCTGTTGAAATTTATCTCACAATGATAGATGTTCAACCATTAGTTGAGTAGATTCTTATAAATAGGCAGGGACAATAAATCATTTAGTTCAAATCTTGGTGCTTGGATCTGGACTTTTGCACTTGACATTAATCTTAGATAAAGTTCATAAATGGCCTTGTATGTTTATGGTTACATTCCAGGCTGATGCAATGCTTGACTCTTCCCCCTGGCTCTGCTATGTCTTCTGCACAACTCATGTGTATAATTCAGTGTTTCTCAACCTTGGAAATTTGAAGATGTGTGATATGCAGACGATACCATTCTAATGGCAGAAAGTGAAGAGGAGCTAAAGAGCCTTTTGATGAGGGTGAAAGAGGAGAGTGCAAAAGCTGGCTTGA
>JANHZU010002811.1:81154-94474 GCA_032468055.1 Acrochordus granulatus | reverse complement strand
GAAGGATTGAAGGGAAGAGGAGAAAGGGATGGCAGAGGATGAGATGGATAGATAGCATAGTCAGTGTGATGGGTGTGAGCTTGGGAGGACTCCGGGAGTCAGTACAAGACAGGGGGCCTGGCATAATGCAGTCCATGGGGTCACGAAGAGTCGGACACGACTGCGCGACTGAACAACAACAAGTCTTCAACTCCCAGAATTCCCCAGCCAGCAGCCATTACTATAATCTGAGCTGCAAAAATTCCTATTTCTTGGCTCAGATCAAGTCAAAGAATTTTGTTAATTTTTTTCCCTTTCTTTAAGGATGCTAACCTAACACCTCAGATGTCTAGACCAAATCCTCCAAATTTTGGTCCTGGGTTTGTAAGTAAGTATAAATCTGTTCATGAGCTACATTCTTAGGATTTGATTCCTAAACTCTGTGCCCATAATTTATAAAAACATTACAGCTTTTAAAGTACAGAAATTATTAAAATTTCTTCCAGTAACTTTTATTATTAATGTATAGCTGGATATTTATTCAGATATTCTGTAGACGTAATATGTTTTGTATAAAATTTATTCAGCTATTACTGAGTTTTTTAAAATTAAATTGAAATGGAGTGTGGCTAAGTTAAGCATGACCCTTTTTTGCCTTATAAGAGCTATTTCTGCATTTTAAAAAATATTTTACATTTTCCCCATTCTTTAAATATAACTTTAGCTCCTCTGTGATGAGAGAAAATGTTAATACAGGTAGTCCTCACTTATGACTAGTTGCTCAACCATTTGAAGTTCCGACACACCCCCTACTGTGGTCACATAATTGCATTTTTGGGCAGTCAGCACCTTAGCCTGGACTCATTACATAAACACAGAAGGGCTAAGTCTGACCCTTCTTGAATGCCTTAGAGCCTTATCTAGTTGTTCTCATGCAAAAGCTGACAGTCTCAGGAGATTCCTGTATTACAAGCAGAATGTAATAAAATAGTTTAAATTCTACATATGTGGGTCTGATTGCTCATGTATGACAGCAATTTGCAGCATCCTCTAGTCACATGACTTCAGTTTACCACATTTTTAGTTGGAAACCAGTATTTACTTCCAGTTTCCAGTAAAAAGGGTCCCAAACTCGGTTCACTTAATGACTGCAGCATTCACTTTTTGACTGCCATTTTATGACCACCATTGCAAAAAATGTCATAACTCAGTTTGATCATGTGATGACTTGTTTAATTCCAGGCTCAATTACAGTTGTAAATTGAGGACTACCTGTACTGTGGTGAACATAAAAATAAGAGTTTGAGAGAGAACAAGTGTAGATCTATTTTCTGTAGCCCACTTGAAAACATATTTTTATGGATGCTGCTAATAATCTGAGGAGCAGTGAAGAGATTCTTCATAATAACAACAGACTCAAAACAACCACATACTTGAAAAATAAAGATCTTCCTTTAACATTTGAATCTTTAGAAGAAACATGGGATTTGTTATCTTTCAACCCCAGATGATTCATACAGAAAGCAGTATGAAGAATGGTTACAGGAAACCCAACAGCTTCTTCAAATGCAGCAGAAATTTCTCGAAGAGCAAATTGGAGCACACCGAAAATCAAAGAAAGCTCTCTCTGCAAAACAGCGTACTGCAAAGAAGGCTGGACGCGAGTTTCCAGAGGAGGACGCAGAGCAGCTGAAGCACGTGACTGAGCAGCAGAGCATGGTTCAGAAACAGCTTGAACAGGTCAGAGTTGTTGGGTTACATGCGATGCATAAGAAAGTCTTGCAGTAGAAATCAGAGATGAGGTAATGGATGAAAAAGCAGACCTAACTATAAGACTGAAGTATAAAACAGTTGAATATGTGGATACTTAATGGACAGCCCATTTCCTGCAAGACCTTAGATGGAACATGGAGATCTTAGAGTCAGCCATAGATGATTTAAAAGCAGCAGCAGAAAAAATTGTAGGTTATACTCTGTCTCAGAGAAGAGGAGGAGGAGGAAGAGTGTAGGTAGGCAATTTAAAGCGGCCTATCAAATTGAGCAAGGATCTGTGCCTTGGAAGGCAAGGAACATGTGTGTAAGCTTTAAGATTTTAGCAAAAAGAGTTGCAGTACTAAGAAGTAAGGAAACTTGAATGGCAAAAAAGAATTTTATAGTATGAATATCCCAGACAGAAAACTTTAGTCTGCAGGAAAGCTGCCTATTCAAAATTCTCCATGCTAAAAGTATGAAAAGGGGACGGTTTTCACCCGGAAAGATGCCACTCCTCTGTCCCTTTACCCACTGGTGTTCATACAGGTAATTATGTTGAGATATGGGGCTGCAAATGGAATGAGGATATTTTCTTAACTGATACTAAAGAGAACAATGCTCTGAAAAACTGACAATGCTATGAAAAAGTACTCTTAAGGTGTTTTTTCCCATTTTTCCTAGAGTTTCTAAATTTCCCTGTTACTGTTCATTGTTTAAAATATTTCAATATATTAATATAATTCAAATATTTAATATAGTTCAAAGCAGGTGAGAAGTACTACAACTTCTCACAGCTTTGTATTATAGGAGTCAGATCTAAATTATGGTACTGTGGATACCATTGTCATTGGCAGTTATGTTTACCTTTAATTCTTCGTCTAATATCTATGTGTAATAAGAGGGTGAGATCATCCAGGAATTTAGGCTGAGCATGTAAATTGTGCATAACTTGTTTTCTATCTACTAGTCTTGCTTGGAACCAGTCTGAAACATATGAGGGTTCTCATATGTTCTCATACACATTGCGCCTAAATTCAAATAAAATGAAAAAAATATATAAAAATAATAGGTTATCAATGGCTTTGGCTTTTCATGGAGGACTAGGTAGACATCTTCATGATTCTTTTGGAAAAAGCATCATCTATGGACGTATAAACACAGGCACCCAATTGAAGCCACTATGATATCACATCTGCCATGACATTGTCATGTAACTAATGCAAATTCTGTAATTTGCGCCAGGTCAATTTTATAATTTATTCATTTGTGAGATGATGTCATGATATACATGTTTCCTGCAGATAACCCATGGGCAGAATGGTTTTCACATCTATAAATATCTTTAGGTTTGTTTACCACTAGAACTCTTCACAGGTGCCCTTTACCAGATAAAAGTGAAACTTATTTCAGTTATTAGTGTAATTAGACTGACAATATTTTTCATCTCAATAATTGGATTATATCATTCCAATATATTATAAGCATTCAAAATGGTTAAAATTCAGACTTCTAGGAAAAATGAGTTTGTTTTCCTGGTGTTGAAAATAACAATAACATAATGATACAACATCTGGATAATATGATACGTAATACAAAAATATAATATCCAGAAAATAGTTATGCCAAATGAAGGTGAGTTGGGAGAATATTCTATAAGGAGAGAATTTTGTTGTATAGTGAATCATCACCTTTTAGACACTCTTAACTCTCAACTCACAGGATTGTTATTATGGACAAACAAAATGTCTAGTCAAATGAATCAAGATAACAACAGAGGAAGTTTATATATTATCCAAGTGACAACCACTTTGCTTGTCAGAATAGGAAGTAAGAAAACCTTACAAACTCTATACCCTAAATTTGACTTGAAGATATCTAGGCATTTTTTTCTCAGAAGACTGCCCAAATTCTATTAAAAGAAATATTTCTTTGGGATATCAAAGGGATAACCAGTTTGGTTTAGTGATAAGGCACTAGGCTAGAACTGGGAGACTGTGAGTTCTGCCTTAGACATGAAAGCCAGCTGGGTGACTGGGCAAATCACCAAGGGATGGTGAGTTCTAGTCCTTCTTTGGGCATGAAAGCTGGCTGAGTAACTCTGGGCCAATTACTCTCTGTCAGCCTAACCCACCTCACAGGGTTGTTATTGTGGGGAAAATAGGAGGAGGAATGAGCATTAAATAGGCTTGCCACCTTGAGTTATTTATAAAAAATAATAAAGGCAAAATAAATAAAATTAAATAAGAAGTTAATTTTGCAGATACGAAAGCAGCAAAAGGAGCATGCAGAGCTGATTGAAGAATACCGGATCAAACAGCAACAATGTGGCATGGGACCCCATTCAGGAATGCCTGGCATTTCTTCTCAGCCCTCCATGATCCCTGGGGGATCACCACCAGCCATGGGTCAGCAGAATTTCCCAATGGTATCCCAGCAACTTCAGCATCAACAGCATACTGTCGGCCAACCCAGTTCACCTAGAATTCCAGGCTTGTCTGGGTGGCAGCCACCAAATGCTCCAGTAATTCTCTCCCACAGTGCACCAAGAATGCCACCTCCAATCACTCAGCTGCCAGTTAATCCTGGGACACCTGCTTCCATGTTAGCCCCCAGCTCCAGTGTGCAATCAGGTCCCCCACCTCGTGTGGAATTTGAGGACAATAACCCATTTAGTGAAAGCTTCCAGGAACGAGAACGAAAAGAGCGTTTGCGGGAGCAACAGGAGAGGCAACGAATTCAGCTTATGCAGGAAGTAGATCGACAGAGAGTTCTACAGCAGAGGATAGAGATGGAACAACATAGTACAGTGGACTCTGAATTAAATGCTGGAACATCTTTTCCTCAAATGCCTTATCTCAGTTCAGATCGACCTTGCAATTTTATGCGGCCACCACAGCCCCTTCAGCAATCTCTGCAGCCCCCACCTCCACCACAGCAGCAGATAGGACCAATCTTACCATTAGGGCCCTTAAACTCTCCTCCTACTGCCTCTTTTTCACAGTGCATTGAGCAGCAGCAGGTAGCATCTTCTCCTTTTACACCTGATTCAATCCCAGTTCAAGATGGAAGCTCTACTTACCATTCTGTTAAGCAGTCCCATGGAAGTATTTCTGAAGTCAGCTTTACCCAATACCAACCTAGGCCTCAATTTGCCACTGGTGTGCCTGCAGTTTCTCCAGGAACTAGCAATGGTCTGGCCTGCAGTCAAGACTCCAGTCTGCCACCTGGAACAAACTTTACTGGGTCAAATCAGTCTCTGATTCAACTGTATTCTGATATCATTCCTGAAGAGAAGGGCAAAAAGAAAAGAACAAGAAAAAAGAAGAAAGAGGATGACACTGACTCAGTGAATACACCATCCACTCCTCATTCAGATATAACTGCTCCCCCAACTCCAGTTGTTTCAGATGCTGTTTCTACCCCAACTCTTAGCACTCCTTGTAAGCCGTGCTGCACTTCAGGAGAAACAGAAAGAGAAGAACTGTCAGACCCCCCAACAGCAAATGTTACAGTGAATCAGTCTTCCTTAGAACTGAAAGATCAACTAACGGAAAGCAGTTTGCAACAATACAAACTCCCTGAACCATCAAGCCTAAACTCAGAAGCAGACTCAGTCAAAATCGACATTTCTGCAAACCTTCAAGAAATTAGACCAGAAAAGGCAGAAGTTGATCAGTGCTCTGGTCAAGCTGAGACTAAGACAAAGACTGAAAGTAACATTAAAGTGGAAGATGATAAAGCTGCCATTCAGCATTCCCCTTCCGCACAGAATCACTCACCAAATCCAGCACTATCCGTCAACACATCAGCTACAAAAGAGGAGTCAGGGAATGAACTCCTCAAACATTTGCTTAAGAACAAAAAAGTTGCCAGTCATATCAGTCAGAAATCAGATAGCAGCTTCCACTTTCCAGAAAATGCTGGGGAGAACAAATCAATCAAAAAACGGGACTTGGCTGAAAGTAGCATGGTAAACATTTTTTATAATAACATTTTCAGGATATTGGAAAATATGTAGTAGGTAGGAGGTGCTTTGCTGGTGTTCACAATAATTTGTTGCTGGGTAACATATTTCTTTCTAAGCAATTTAGGTAGATTTTTATCATGGCTCTGCCATTTTTGCTAAATATATTGCCATATATAACTTATGATTGTGAAAATTGAATACATCTTTTTCTTCCTTTTATAGCTACCAAAGTAATATAATTAATTCCTAAATAATTTTCTCAGAATAAGGTGTCATTTAATGGGATTTATATAGAAGTGGAATGTAGGAGGCCAAGTGATTAAGATGTGGACTTGTTGGCTAGAAGGTTGGCAGCTTGGTAGTTTGAGACCCAAGCATCACTGTATAACAAAGTGAGCTCCCATTACTTGTTCAGCTCCTGCCAACCTAGCAGTTCAAAAGCATGTAAAAATGTAAGTAGATAAAAAGTACCACCTTTGGTGGGAAGGTAACAGTTTTCCATGCGCCTTGCATAATCATGCCAGCCACATGACCACAGAATTATCTTTGGACAATACTGGCTCCCTCAGCTGTGAACCAAAGATGAGCACCACCCTCTAGAGTCAGCCATGACTGGCAGGGGAAACCTTTTTATCTTTTTCTAGAAGTAGAATGTAACAGAGCTTTTTTATTTCTCTTTTCAAGCTAGACATCATTATAAAACATGGTTTGTTGTGACAGAAGCATAGTTTTAGATTCCCACACTCCCTCCCTCTACCCATATTTCACTCCTCTTCTAGCTTAGACAGGGAAGACTAAACTTTCTGTCTTTGATTAAAGGGATGTTAGTGATTATACACCAGCAGTGTGTACAGGTAGTCCTTATTTAATGACTGCCCTGTTTAGTGATGGTTCTAAGTTACAACAGCACTGAAAAAGTAACTTTACAACCAGTCCTCACTTTTATGATTATTGTACAATCCCATGGTCATAGAACATTTTCAAGCTTCACAACCGGCTTCTGACAAGTGGAGTCAATGGAGAAGCTGGCAGTAAAATTGTAAGTCACAATCACAATCAGTTAAACAATCGAATAAGAAGTGACATCATAAAGTCCATCATGGTCATGTGATATTTCCAGTCTCAACTGTAGTTACTACATGAGACTACCTGCATTGCTAAGCAAGGACTACCTATATAAAGCAAGTGCTTTCCTTCCCAGCATCCCAATGTCCTCGGCCAATGGGAAGACATCTATCAATTCTGACAGTGATGGGGAAAGATCTGTGTGGTTTACTATGACCTCTGAGCTCAGCTCAATCCAACTTCCTGTTTCTTCTGTGGAATTCTGGAAGAAAAGATGACGGAGGCTGTTGATTCTCCTCCCTTCTCATTTTAGGACTGATTTTGAATTTGGATAAAGGAAGTGAGGATGCATTTAAACTTAAGCTATATTTTCATCATTATTTATACTTATGATTGTATAATTAGGTGATCTGGATGGGTGGGTAGGTAGATAGTCTCACTATCAAATTGAGTGTTCAATTTATAATAGCATTATTTGGGAAGGGTCAGATTTTTGAACAATTAGAACTTCTTATTAAAGTAATATGAACTGATATATCTTCATTTTGCTTTTTCTTTAATCAGCCATTAGGGAATCCATTGCAGGGTACATTTGGATGCAGCAACATCCAAGTTCAAAGAGCAGACTTAGGACATGAAATGAAGAAACAGAGGAACAAACAATCTCAGAGGACAGGAGACAAAGCAACTTCTCGACCTAAGAGGAGAAAAAAAGAGGAAGAGGAAAAACAGACTATTTTTCCTAGCACAGAAACTTTCATGCAGTTGAAACAGGTGAGCACTGAAGAGAAAAAGGAAACTTTTGGAGGAGGAAGAAAAGAGCCAGTGAAAATTTCATCTTATATTTGATCTTAAATCTTGGTCTGTTCTTCTGTTTTTATCTTGTTTCCTTATTCAAAGCAGTTACACATATAGAAATATATTCTCAAACATTTATTGGTTCATTTGATACTTTCCTCCGTCTTGGACTTATCATAAAATATTCCAGAAGTTAGAGAGTCCTCTTTTTTGAGCCTTCTAACAGACCATTGAATTGCTTGATTATGTGCCATCAAGTTGATGCTGACTCTTAGTGACCACATAGATAGAACCTCTTCGGGATGATCTGCCCCTAACCTGACCCATCAGATTTTCCAGTGGTACACCTAATCACTACAGTAATAGGTCCTTGCTCTTGCTTTCCTTCCATCTTTTCCTACATTATAGATTTTTCTGGAGAGCTATGTCTTAGCATAATGTATCCAAAATGCAATAATTTGACCCTAGTCATTTATACCTTAAATGAAAATTTAGGGTCAGTTGTTTCTTCACTCTCCATGGTATTTTCAAGCATCTTCTCCCAACTCCATATTTCAAAAGCATCAATATTTTTTCTATCCCACTTCTTCAAAATGTAGCTTTTACTTCTAAATAAACCACTTTTACTAGATTTCAGAGGAACAGAACAAGTGGTGATCAATGAAAATATCCATTCCAAGGGACATCTGAAACCATTTGAAGCAATTTGGATTATCTTACTTAACAGAGTTTATCCAAACTTTAATCATTCTTGGGTATGTTAAGTCAGTGAGAAGAATGGGAAAGACAGATGTGACAAAAAGAGAGAATGGAATAAAGGCTATTTTGGTGAAGAAGAAGGTTTGTTGGGAGAAAAAAGAGTAAAAACAACTTTTTGTTGTTGTTTAGCTTTTTACATTATCAGCTATCAAACTATTAGTTTAGAACAAAACTGCAATCTGGAGATAGGTCTTATAGAATGGTTACAACTTTGATGATAACAATGAAAGCAATTAGTTTCACTGCAAATAATTTTCTGTACCCTGAAAGCATGATATAAAAATCAAGCCTTCTACAACTATTGCTGCATTTGACAGCCACCATCACTGGCAAAAGTATTTATTTTTTAAGAATAAGGTATGTAGATTAGGATGTACAATATTGGAAGATTTTGCTTAGTGGAAAAAAGCATTGGAATGTTAAGTGCTTTTATCTGAATTTCTTAAGTGTTTAAAAGTATCAATCTTCATAGTGTAATTTATGAATTGTGATCAGCTTGTAAGAATTATAATTGTGCATCTTTCCTCTAGCAACTCTCCTTGCTGCCTTTAATGGAGCCAGTGATTGGAGTGAGCTTTGCCCATTTTCTCCCGTATGGTAGCAGTCATCAGAATAGTGGAAGTCGGCTGCTGGGAGCTTTCGGTAGTGCTACACTTGATGGGGTATCTGATTACTATTCTCAGCTAATCTACAAGGTGTATTATTTTTCTATGTAATTCTCTCAAAATTTTATAAGAAAAAAAGCAAGATTAATTTTGTTATAATCTCATGATTTCATCTTCCTTCTTTTTCACATAAAAATTTAGATCTAAAGAGGTAAAGGCACCAGGCTAGAAACCAGGAACTTATGAATGTTAGTCCCACCTTACACATGAAAGCCAGCTGGGTGATCTTGGACAATCATTTTCTCTCAGCTCATGATGTCAGGCTTGGGTGACAAGCCATTTGGTCAATTTCTGTCTTAATCGATCAACACTTGATTGATTAAAACAAAAAACGGATTCTGCACTGGCTGGAAAACACTAGGAAGAAAAAAAAATTAAAGCCTGTATTTAACAGTAGTCTTTTAATGAGTTTCAAACAAATGTAAATGTGAAAGTTATAATCCTATTTTCTATGTATTAACAAATGAATTACCATTTCAGTGGAAACAAAAAACACTGCTAAATTAAAGGACTAGGCCTGTTTTTTCCCAGATTTAAGAAGCTGTCATGAGGCCCTTCTTTAATTGCTTCTGCTTTTGGAGTTCAGCAAATACTAAATGGTGAGCGAGAGATTTTCCCAGAATCCATTGATACACCCCTTCCAGATCCAGGCAAAGCCACTCTATTCCTCAAGGAATTTTTTAAATATTTGAAGTTGATGTTATTCTTGTTTCCCTGATAGCTATTGTTTTTCTTTTTGTTACTGGTTAATTTACATATTGTTTTCAGAGATGTCAAAACTATTTACTGAATGATAGGATATGAAATCCTTAAGTAAATAATAAAATTGGCAGCCATTGCCTAAATGTCTCTTTCTGATAAGGGAATGGACTATTGCAGATAAAACAGGTCTCCGTAAAGAATTCCTGAATGTATTATAAAGACTGTAGCAAATGAGATAAAAGTCTTGAGTTCTTTCCCAACTGTGAATTGTATTGCTTTCGTGCTGATTTTCCTGCACTTCATCACAGCTGTGCAGATGAAGTCTGTTTGGTAAATCATACTCTTCCATCTATTCTTCCATTGGCTTACAAATTCATATAGCTACAATTTATTCTTTTTTCTAGAATCTGTCACCATGGCTCTTTTTCCCACTATTTCTTATTATCAGCAGCCCTCTCTGGTGGGTTTGGCTGGGAAGGCAATTGACCCAAGACCATCATCCAGTTTTATGGTCAAACTGGGTATAATCTTAAGTCATTTTTGCCTTAGATCCTATTTTCTACATTATTTTATTATTATAATAGTTACAATATGTTAATGCAATGTCATAAATTCAATGTGTTATTAGAATACATCATAATATCCATCTTGTATATTGTAAAATAAAATCATGTTAACCATCTTCCTCTTTTGCCTCCCTGTTTTGCTAGAAGACAGGCCACAGGTCATGTCCTGAAAGTTGCACACTGTCTTTTCCTTTTTTGATGGACAGTTAAGTGACCAAATGACAGTCAATCTAGGAAGCAATTAAAACTATTTGACTAAAGCCTACCAGAAGTTGCTCTTTATATTTTTAGATTTATTTTAATAATTTCTTGTTTTATTTTAAGTTGCATACATTTAATTTACCTCACAACAGGAAGTACAGATTTTTTTAAAAAAATAAGCATATACATTCCTTGGATCCTGTTCTAAGGAAGCCTTTGATTTGTTCTTGCAAGCTTTTTGGTAGGGTTCTAACAATGTGAAACAGAATTACTTAATTTCACACTTGAGTATGTTTTTTTAATTTGTTATTTAGATACATTTATCTGGAAAAGCTAACAAAAAACACACTCAAAAGTGGGGTTAAAACCAGTGAAAAAGAATTGTCCTAAAAGGCAGATTAGAAAATGATTAAACAAATCACTATTTCCCACTCTAATTTTAGGCTGTTTTTTAAAAGAGGAGTTTTTGATGTACGCTCATCCATTCACTGGCAGAAAGCTTCATATTGCTCATTTTCAACAGTGCCCTACTGTTTGCAGATTACATTAAAATCTGCTTTTGAAGATTTTACCTTCTTTCCTATCTCTCAGTAAGAACTGGAGAGCCAGTTCTCTAACAAAAATCAGTGCAATTGATTTCTTTCCCTACATGATATACTGTATGTTCTTAATTACCTGATATACAGTGCCAAAAAAACATGGAAGTTAAGGTATGCATTTGCCCTACAAGTAGTGCCAGTCATAATTTGTATGTTTGGTAAGTAACTTTAAACTTTAGCATAATTTGTATGTATAGAAAACTCAGCAAATTGATACTTGGAGCATGACAGTAAAGTGGGAGTAAGAAAATGAAACTCCTCTTAGCTCATTGTCATAGTACTGAAACCATGATCAGTCTGAACTAAGCTAATACATATGCAGTTTGATTGCTGTTTATAGTTAATTTTATTATTAAATATGCATCTGTATCCAATAGTTCTATTAAAAATTAACTGTCTTCTCTCCTGCAGCAAAATAATCTCAGTAATCCACCCACACCTCCAGCCTCTCTTCCTCCTACACCTCCACCTGTGACTTGCCAAAAAATTATAAATGGATTTGCAACTACGGAAGAACTTGCTACCAAAGCAGGAATATTGGGGGGACCTGATGGTAAGATATTTGCTACCCACATCATTATGTAGAAAATTTGCTATGTGGTTGCCAAAAGTTCTTTGTTAAGACTTGATAGCACATAATCAAATGAGAGATATATATCTATTATATTCCCTCAATTAATAAAAAAAACCTAGAAGACTGCACCTTGAAAGCCAAAAAAATTAGGGCCAATCTAACTTTCAAAGGAAGGCTGTTTTATAATATGGACTCCATAATGACATCACTTTCTCCTGGTTTTGATTTGCTGATTTCATGGGAAAAGTATAGCCAAGGAAAAATAGGGACCAATGAGCAATTTTATTTTCCAATTTGTTCTTATTTTGACTGTTCTAGCTTTCAACCAAGTAATGGATCCTAATGGATCTTGCAAATCAAACAGGAAAAAGTTGCTATCTCATCCTCACTGCCATTCTCCTCTACTCCAGCCCATCCACTGATCAACTCACCTTCTTCATTTCTCTTTCCTTCACTGTAAGAATTCAAAAGAATTTCCTTCACCCCATATTTAAATTCCAATACAATGTAATCCAGCTGATCCATGCTCACTTGCCCTTCCCCTCACTTAGCATCTTCCTTGCTTTAACTTCCCTTCACTGCTGTTGCTCTCTTTACCTTTCCCTGCTGTTTCCTACCCTGGAACATCAATGTATGCTCCAAACACAAGTTCAAATTCAGACAAAAGATACTTTAGTCCAGATATGACCTGCGCAGCACAATCTGGGATGGCCCGTGCACAGAATATGTTGCATGTTGTTCGATGTTACTAAAATGTTAGCAAAAAGTCCTGTGGCTCTTTGGAGATGCATGTAAACTTTCATGAATCCAGTCTACTCAGATCTTTTAAGTAATTGTTTTAATCTGTTTTTGCATCACATCTGTTACCAAAGCTCTAGGTTCAAAACAGTTTCAGCTGCCTTTCAGGCCACAGGATGATCTGTTAGCCAGGGCCATAATTCAAGGTCCTAAGAACGTGGATGTTCCTGCTTCTCTTCCAACACCACCTCATAACAATCATGAAGAGCTCAGGTAGGTATTTTTAAAGATATTAACATTGTATTATGCTTGATAACTCTCATATGTTCGGAATTGATCAGAATCCACATCTCAGAATGATATTTTGCTACTTATTTGCAAATGAGGTGCTCTAGAAGAATATCTGTAATTCAGGTATCAATAAACCAGTCCCTGAACAATCCAAGTTGAGTATTTCAAAGAGCTTCAGGTTGGGAGGTATAATGGAACCTCAGATTGAGAGCACCTCGGTTCACGAGGTTTTTGCAAGACAAGCAAAAATTTTTAATAAAATATAATTCAGTTAACGAGCGAAAACTTGTAAGGCGAGCACCGCAATGGAGCCGATGGTTCTTCTCTCTCACTGCGTAAAAAGTGTAAATTAAATGAAAGTTGTTGAAAAGAAAACACTTCTGAGATTTAGATTCCAATTCTCCTTCCAAGCAATAACCTTCCCCCTCTTCTCCACCCTCTTGTCTCCCTCACACCAGCCTTTGCAAAGTGTAGGAAGATTGACCTTCCATCTTCCTGTCACTCACTCACTCACTCACACACACACACACAGCCCTCCTTGCATGGCACCATCCAGCCGTGAGGAAAGATTGACCCTCTTTCTTCCCTCTCACTCACTCACTCTCACTCTCTCTCTCACCCACACACAGCCCTCCTTGCACAGCACCATCCTGCTCATCCCCCT
>JANHZU010002811.1:0-18421 GCA_032468055.1 Acrochordus granulatus | reverse complement strand
AAACTGCATTTCGCTTTACGAGAATTTCACGCTAAGAGCGTTCTTCCGGAACGGATTAATCTCGTCTTGTGAGGCACCACTGTAATTCAAAGAACGGTAAGATTTCATATAAATTGAGCCATTTCTGAACTTTCAGTGCTACCTTTCCACTATGATTTCTTCCTCTTAACCTTTAGCAGGATTTCTAGCTGGGAAAACATTTCAAAATTCTAGTTGTCCCTTGTCAACCAGGTGAGGGATTTGTGGCAATGAATGTTTATTTGCTGAAGCATAAAGAGCATTTGATACTATGATTTGAAAAAGAAAAAGCAAGTCATGTTGCAACATGGTGTCAATAATATTTTCTTGCTAGAAGTGCTATTTTCAGGGTTAACCTTGTCCAGAAGAAAAAGCACATTTAGATCAGGCCTTCATGAATATTCTTAATGCATTTTCCTTTTATGGAAGCAAATGTTGCATATCTTAAAGTGAAGCCAAGCCTGAAAAATAGTGATGTCAACTTCAGGTAGTCTTTGACTTATGACCATAACGGAGCCTGCTCATTACAGTTGAAAGCTATGATGTTTGTAAATAGGTCAGCCACATAATCAACTTGATTTTATGACAGCTGTTTTTTGTGGCAGCTGTTAAGGGAACACCATGGTCCCTAAGCAAGTGTTCATTGTGGCTGTCATTTTGTCAAAAAACAGAAATAAATGTCAGCGGTGATCATAACTTTGTATTTAGATAGTAAGTAGCCCCCTGGTATGTCTGTCTTAACTTTGAACAGTCACTAAGCGGCTGATTATAAGTCAAGGATTACCTATAACATCATGTTGACATAGAGTTTTCTGATCTTAACACCATTAAAATTAGGCCTTCTAGTGTTATGTATCTATATTAATAACTTTATTTCCTTTATTTGTTTGATTTAGATCTCAACTTTCTTCCAAAGAAATTATGATGACTTCCCTGTAGAAAGACTTTTGAGGTATCTTAGGCTGAAATTTGTTGACTGCCCAAGGTAACTTGTGAGTCTGGATTTGATCTTAGCCAAATCCCACTCCCCTCTGTCTCCAAATCAAGGATGACACCTAGGTTGATCTTCAATCTTGCAAACGCATAAGAATTTAATTTGGCTCCAATCCCTTGTTCTGTGCTCTACTCTAGACAACAGAAAACAGTGGAAAATGTGATATTATCTTTCCTTCAACTTTTTAGATTACCATAATAAATTCTGCTTATGTGGTATAATGTATAAACACACATACACACAGAGGAATCTTCCTTTTTGACTGACTGAACCAAGTCATGTGGCACATATTTAGCAGATTACTCAGCAAAATCCTTTAAAAAATGATATCCCTTGAATACTAGTAGGCAAGACGTTACTCTTATACTTTCCAATACTTTCTTTAAAAGTGACCATTCCTAACACAACTTCTTTCAAACATATTAGAGCAAGACAAAAAATAAAATAAAAACAGCAACGAGAAGAGATGAAGTCTATAAAGAGTAAACTTTGTGAAAAGAGGATCTTTTGGTCCCTTTCTTTTGATGTTTTTAGATCTTCTCAAATGCAAAAAAAATATTCTTCACTTTCCTCTTTTGCCAAATGTAATTCTGAATGCATTCACTAGATGGACCTCCAGTACAATATAATATAGGAGGAGCTATTCTGAAATGATCATGAGGAAGTTAGATCTTAAAGAATTCAAAATCGGAGTTAAGATTGGAGGAAGGAATATCAACAGTCTTCGATATGCTGATGGCACAACTCTCCTCTCAGAAACCAAAGGAGGCCTAAAACATCTGAGCAAAAAAAGAAAGCAAAAGAAGAAAAAACTCATGCTATATGATAGAACACAAAGTGCATTGAATTCAAAATTAACCCAGAAGTACTAAGGTATATACATCCTGATCAATTGATCGTGGTTCTAATTTTACACTTTACTATATTCCTTTTCAAATGGCTGCTACTTTGAATGCACACTTTACTGTTGAATACATAATTTTATTTTATTTGTTTATGTTATTATTTATTGTCTTGCAAGTATACTGAGAGCCGCTGTACCAGAGACAAATACCTTGTGTGTCTAACCATGCCAAAAAGGATCTGAATCTGAAATTTGGCCTCTTCCTGAACATCAGAAAGACCAAGATCAAGGCCACAATTGACAGCAAAAAGATCAAACGCATATAAGAATTCACTTTCCTAGGATTGCATATTGATCAAAGCAGTGAATGCAGTCCAGAAATACAGCATCAAATTCACTGGGTCACACAGCAATGATGAACATAAATTAAGTATGGAAAAGAAGGACATCAGCCTGGCAACTCAATGCGGATTAGTCTGCAATATTACATGTTTCCCATAGTTACCTATAGTTGCAAAAATAGATCCATGAAAAAAGTAGACAGGAAGAAAACTGAGTGGTACAAGCTGTGGTATTGGATAAGACTCCTGCTCATTCCTTGGACAGCAAAGATGATAAGCAAATCCTGGGGTGTATAAAACCAGACATATTGCTGGAAGACAAAATCATAAAATTCCACCTTATTCCATGCATGTCATATGATCAAACTCATTGGAAAAAGCAGTTATGCTCAGAATGATCAGCAGTAAAAAGAAATGAGGCCACCAAAAAACCACAATGGGTAGACACCATCAAAGCCAGCACCAGCCAGAGCATGAAACAACTGAAAGAAGCCATATATGGCTGTAATATGTGGGGAGAGCTGCTCCATAGAATCACTGAGAATCAGACATGATTGAATAGATAGCATGTTCATCATCATCATCATCTCACAAAGTAATTTAAGTATGCCAATTTATTTAGCTCCATTAATATCCAGAGTTTCCCCTTAACTCTGGAATTTTAAAATTCCGTGATGTCGGTTGATAAGCAAAGACACATAATATATTGTGCTTTTCTGTGACTCAGAGTGACTTGTTTGCTTGCTTGCTTATTTACTTATTTAATATACCATTCCTCTCCCATGTTTCCAGGCGGTTTATGTGCATAAAAACCTAGGAAGGGATTATAGCATCCAATAAAATGGAGTCACTGTGTGTGAGGTGGGCAGCTATATAAATCTATTAAATAAATAAAACATACTTCCAAAGACCTGCAAACTCCAGGTAATATTAGGTCCCAACTAAAAAGGCACCCTACCTTTAAATAGTTAAGATCCTTGAGTCCATCTTGATTCTTAGCAATTACATGAACCATAATATTTTTTTTGGTTACTTTTTTCAGAAGTAGTTGCCAGTACTTACTTTCTAGGACTCAATATTCAATGTCATCCAGTGGCTTCCTGCCTAAGGAATGACTAGAACCAGATTTTCCCATTCCTAGTGGAGTGTTTAAACATGTTTTCCTGCCAACATTACTAAGATTCAAATACCCACCTATGCAAACTTATCTTTCCCTCTTTGTGAAAAAACCAAAGTGAAGCAGCCAGGTGCACTTCTGGGGATCAGCTGTTTCAGAGCATCAGGCTCACCAGGGAAATGGTTCAACTACTAATCTACAGTACAATCTCAAGGGAGCAGCTTCCTACACATCTCTCTGACTGTTCTGAGAAATCCATCTACAGGAGGTCATTCATAAGGTTACCCCAAAAACATATCATGTAGGAGTTTAGAAATTAAAACCAGCAAAAGCACAAATGAGGAAAATTAGTTGAAGACCCTTCTACAAGGAAACCAGAAAGCAAGTAATTAGATACACTCATTTATATAGCTCCATTGACACCCAGAAATAAAATAATGAGGTATAGTATTACTCGACTTAATGACTGGTTGCTTAGCCACCTGGGAGGTACTTACAACCCAGATTGAAAGTTCTGACAAACATAACTCCACTTCAGGCACTTGGTAGGTGGGCCACATTTACAGCCATTTGCAATGTCCTATGGACATATGACACATATTCATAATATCAAAAAAATACAAGTCCAGTTGCCTTTTTTGAGAGAGCTTTTTTGCAAGTTTTTGTAATTTTGCTATAATTTTTATCTGGATGAATGAGAATATACATAGATGTGTTTTCCAACAGTTTTGCCAAAAATGGCATATACTTCTGGTTTTCAGTAAAATCATGCCCATAACAAACCATTGGTTCATTTAATGACTCTGGCATTTATTTAAGAACTCTGGTTTTGCTTTGCAGGCATGGATTTGCTAAACAAAGTGATTTGTTTAACAACTGCTGCAAAAAAGGTTGTAAAATCAGGCGGGTCACATGATCAATCCACGTTATAACCATTCCAATTTATAACCGTGATAGGTTCAATTACGGTTACCTCAAAGTAGTAACTCAAAGATTACCTATAGCTTAGAAAGGGCATAGCTCTACAGGGGCCTTCCATTTTAATACAGATGTTACTTCTAATTCTGCAATGGGTCTTTATTTATTGATTTTATTTGCAGCCTATCTTGCAATTGCAATTCTGAGCAGCTTATAATAAAATAAAATTTATGGGATAGAGATAGCATTGGTTGCACATGTTGATGATCTCTGGAAAAAGCGGGATGAGGGTAGTGTAATCATCCTGGCTCTCCTTAATCTCTTGGCAGTTTTTGATACCATCAACTATAGTATCTTTTTAGGTCAATTGCAGGGGCTGAAGCTGAGCGGTGCAGTTTTCAACTGATTTGGCTCCTTTTTCCAAGGCCAACCCCAATCAGTGTTAATAGTGAGAGGTCCAGCTCTTGGCCATTACTTTGTGGGGTGCCACAGGGCTCGGTCCTTTCTCCTCTCCTTTTTAACGTCCACATGAAACCACTGGGTGAGATCATCTGTCATCATGGGATGAGGTATCATCAGTAAGCTGATGATACTCAGATTTACATCTCCATCCCAGCTGACCCAAGTGATGCTGTCTTGGCCTTGACGCGGTGTCTAGAGGCTATTTAGGTCTGGATGGGGGACAACAGGCTTCATTTGAACCCTGGCAAGACTGAATTGCTTTGGGTGTCTGGAGGTTCTGGATTTGGAACTCTGCCACCTCCAGCTCTGCCTCTTGTACTTCGGTCAGGGCCACTGTCTCCAGGCCATACAGCATCACTGGTCTCACCACCATCTTCTGGATCTTCCCTTTCACTCTTGGAGATACTTTTCTATCACAGATCACTCCTGACACTCTTCTCCATTCACTCCATCCTGCCTGCACTCTCTTCTTCACTTCTTTGTCACATTGCCCGTTACTTTGGACAGTCAACCCTAGGTGTTTAAAGTCATCTACCTTTACCACCTCTACCCCTTGCAACTGCATCCTTCCACCAACTTCCCTCTCATTTATGTACATGTACTCTATCTTGCTCCTACTGACTTTCACTTCCCCTTCTCTCCAGTGCGTGCCTCCATTTTTCCCTACTTTCACTGCAGATCACAATGTCATCTGCAAACATCATACTCCACAGAGACTCCTGTCTGGCCTCATCCATCAACCTATCCATCGCCATTGCAAACAGGAAGGGGTTGAGGGCTGATGCTTGATGCAGACCCACCTTAACTTTAAACCAGTCTGTCTTTCCTACTGTACACCTCACTGCTGTCACACTGTCTACATACATATCCTGTACCAACTTCACATACTTTTTCATTTCAGGAAGTCACTCCAGACTTCCTCATATGATACCACAGCTCCTCTCTTGGCACTCTATCGTACGCTTTCTCCAAATCCACAAACATACAGCACAGTTCCTTCTGGCCTTCCCTGTACTTCTCCTGCAGCACTCTTAGCGCAAACATTGCATCGGTGGTACTCTTTCTTGGCATAAAACCATATTGCTGTTCCCTGATCCTCACCTCTCCTCTCAGCCTAGCTTCTACTACTCTTTCCCACAGCTTCATGGTGTGGCTCCTCAACTTTATGCCTCTATAGTTGCTGCAGCTCTGTGCATCCCCCTTGTTCTTAAAAATCAGGATAAGTACACTTTTTCTCCACTCCTCAGAAATTTTCTTGCTTTCTAGAATCTTGTGAAACAATCTGGTCAGCAGCTCTACTGCCATCATTCCTAAACAGTCCCATGCCTCTACCGGAATATCATCTGGGCCAACTGCCTTTCCATTTTTCATCCTCTTCATAACCAATCTCACCTCATCCTTACTAATTTCCTATACGTCCCGGTTCACTATGTCTGCCTCATCTAACTGCCTCTCTCCTTTTCTACAGTCATCAGTTCCTCAAAGTAGTCCTTCCACCTACCTAAAACTCTCTCTTGGTTCATCAGCACATTTCTGTCCTCATCTTTTACCACCCTAACTTTGTAGCATATCCCTCTCCGCTCTATTTCTCTGTCTGGCCAGTCGATACAAGATCTTTTCTCCTTTGAGTTCAGCTTCTCATACATCTCATACACCATTCAGCTTCTCATACATATCATCATACACCTTTGTCTTGGTCATTTCTCTCTTCACTCCGTTCAGCATCTCCTTATACTTGTCTACTTTCCTCATTTCTCTTGCTATCCCAATTTTTCTTTGCCTGTCTTGTTCCTCTTATGCTTTTCTGAACTTCTTCATTCCATCACCAAGTCTCTTTGTCTCCCTTACTCTTTGCAGATGTCATACCAAGAACTTTCTTCGCTTTCTCCCTCACCACTTTGGCAATAGTTGCCCAGTCCTCCCATACCTCCTTATTGATGCTCAAGATCAATTGCTCATCTTCTTCCTAAATTAAAAAAAAATATATTCCTCTTTCAGTTTCACCATCTGATTTTTGGTACAGTCCTCACTCTCCTCCTCCTCCTCGCTTCTAAGATCATCTTCAGACCACCATTCTAAGTTGTCTAACCACACACTCTCCTGCCACCACCTTGCAGTCTCTGATCTCTTTCAGACTGCATCTCCTGCAGAGAATGTAGTCCACCTGTGTGCACCTTCCTCCACTCTTACATGTCACCCTGTGGTCATCCTTCTTCTTAAAATATGTGTTTACCACTGCCATTTCTATTATTTTTGTGAAATCCGCCACCATCTGCCCTTCTGCATTCCTCTCCCAGATACCATACCTGCCCATCACCTCCTCATCACCGATGTTCCCCTCACCAACATGTCCATTGAAGTCTGCTCCGATCACTACTCTCTCTTCTCTGGGCATGCAAACCATCGCTATGTCGAACTTCCTCCAGAATTCTTCTTTCTCATCCATCTCACACCCAACTTGCGGGGCATATGCGCTGATGACATTCGCCACTCCCCCTTCAATTTCCAGTTTCACACTCATGATTCTGTCGGTCTCTCTCTTCACTTCTAATACATCCTTGCCAAGCTCTTCCTTTAAGATTATTCCTATGCCATTTCTCCTTCAATCCATGCCATGGTAGAACAGCTCGGACCCACCTCCCATGTTCCTTCCACTTAGTCTCCTGGACACACAGTAAATCCACCTTTCTCCACTCCATCATATCGGCCAGTTCTCTTCCTTTACCTGTCATGGTACCAACATTTAAAGTTCCTACTCTCACCTCCACGCTTCCACCCTTTATCCTCTCCTGTTTTCTCCGGGCACTCCTACCCCCTCTCCTCCTCCTCCTTTGTCCAACAGTAGCACAATTTCCAGCGGTACCCTGTTGGTTAACAGCACCGCTGGCGGTCGTTGGTAACCTGGCCTCGGCCGATCCGGTATCGAAATCTGTTTGCATGCTATAAAAGCAGTATAAAGAACCAAAATGTTTAAAGCAGTTTTAATTCCTTTAGACTCTTGCGTGGGTGACTGGATGAGTAGCTATGTAGTGGAAAAGGACTAGAAGCTTTTGAAAAACTTAGCTATGAAACATCATGTTCAGTCTTTGTTAATTGTCATGGTAATTTGGTTGTCATCAGTGAACGATCTATGAATTCTTTGTCTAATGAGGCTATTGTGGATATTAATTACACAAATTGTATCTGGCAAACCTCTAAAGTTTCTTAAAAGTCAATGATTGATGATAGAGATAATTAAAATAAGGACGCTCCAATTTCCTTGCCCAGAAAATACCACTCTCCAGGACTGCAAAAACTTGCCAATGAATAGGAAAAGGTAAAACCAACACAAATTAAGAATACATGAAATCAAGATGCTTTCCAGAGCTGAAATGCAAAAAAGAGGGAACCAACTCCCCAACCCAAGGCTTTCCAAGAATGATGCTGAAGGGAAATGATGAAATTGTCCACCCAAAGGAGGCTGAATATTGCCAATCTATTTTGTATATTAAAAAATCCCCAGAAACGTTGCCAAAGTATTTTAAAATCTAAAACTCTTATGATAAGCAATTCATAAATTTTGACTTCATGGATTTTAGTAAGATATAAGTAATCCTTGATTTACAAACATTTGTTTAGAGACCAGTCTAAGTTACAACAGGACTGAAAAAAGTTATGACCAGTCTTCGCACTTATGACTGTTGCAGTATCTCTGCAGTCACATGACTGCAATTCAGCTGCTTGGAAACCAGCATGTATTTATAATGGTTGCAGCATCCCAGGATCAAGTGATTACCATAAGTTACTTTTCTAACCAACTTCTGACAAGCAAAGTCAATAAGGGAAGCTGGATTTGTTTAATGACTGCCACAAAAAAAACCTCATAAAATTGGTTGTGGGCAGCACATTGCTCAGCAATGGTAGTTCTGATCCAATTGTGTTCATAAGTTGAGGATCAGCTGTAGATGCTCCTTGTCCTACATATTTACCAATTACATATGCAATTTTGGAGCCAGACCAGGGAGTTTACAAAGAAACTTGAGAATTAATTGGAACTAGAAATGGAATTGGAAGAATTAATGTGGAGAAACTGGATAAGGAATGAATTCAGGAAAGGTGAAATCAGTAGAGCAGGACACAGGACAAAGGGGTCTCCCTGGATACGGGTAATCCTTATGACCGTAATTGAGCCCTGAATTATAGTTATAAGTCACTGCGATTGTTAAGCAGGTCACCACATGATTGCTACCAATTTACAACTTTTTTGGGGTTGGTCGTTAAGCAAACACAGCAGTTAAGCATACGTGATGGTTGTGAAGCTCACATGGCGGTCATTAAGCAAATGCATCATTTTATCCCATGGGTGTTTTTTGCCAGAAACTAGCAGTAAATTCCAGAAACCAGCAAAAAATGCCAAAAATCATGGTTATGTGACTGTGGGATGCTGCATATGGCCATAAAAATGCTCAGAGTTGCGTTATCAGTGAGGTGGGCAGCACATAAATTTAATAAATAAATGCGAGTTGGTTGCCAAGGATCTAAAATATGATCACATGACCATGATGTGGCTGTCATATCTTTGAAATTAGGTTGTAAATACATACCTTTTGGGGTTCTGCTTAACTTTGAACAGTTGCTAAGCAACCAGTCATTAAGTGAGGATGACCTGTACATGCTTCTATGGAGGCTGAATCAAGGCCAGTTGATGCCCTCAGCCCAGCCTAAACATGGTGCCCTCCATGGAACTGAAACTCTCATGTTATGAGGTAGAAACAAAGGGGATATCTGACAATACCTTCAAACCAAATTTAAATTGCTCACCATGCCAAAGAAAGTATATTTTTTTAACAGTGAAGGTTACAGTCAAAAATGGCAGAGAAGGAAAATTACAAAAAAAAATTCAATTGAAATGTGGCCATGAAAGAATGAAGGGCAAGATAGGAAAGGAAGAAAACCCTTGGTGCTTCTCTTGTTTAATGCTCAATTATTTTATTTTTATTTATTTATTTTATATATAGCTCTGACTTCTATCATGTTATGCCAAATAAGTTCAGTACACCTGCTGAGTGAAATTCAGGACACATGTAGTTTTCGGGGAGATGATTGATTAGGAGGTTTCATCATTCTTCTAAGTATAGGAAAGGCAATCATTTTCATGGGAGAAGCCACGTCCCAATGATGTTTTATAAGCAACCAATAATCCTTTATTTTTCTGACATTAAAAATAAATAGTTTCCTCTCATTGTTTTCTCCTCTTTGTAAGAGAAGATGGTGACCCTGGTAGAATGTTATCCAGTTTGAAAAAGCACACTATTTCATAAAAAAAAAATACAGAGACATCCCCTTGCCAACAAAGGTCCACATCGTCAAGGCTATTGCTTTCCCAGTAGTCATGTGTGGCTGTGAGAGCTGGACCATAAGGAGGATTTAGCATCGAAGAACTGATGCCTTCAAATTGTGGTGCTGGAGAAGACGCTTGAGGGTCCCTTGGAAGTCAATCCTACAGGAAATCAACCCTGATTGTTCATTGGAAGGACACATACTGAAGCTGAAGCTCAGATACTTTGGCCACCTAATGTAAAGAGAGGACTCACCAGAAAAGACCATGATGCTGGGGAAGAGTGGAGGCAAAAGGAGGAGGGGACAGCAGAGGATGAGATGGTTAGATAGCATCATGGACATGATTGTTGGGTGGACTTTGGGAGGCAATGCAGGACAGGAAGGCCTGACATGCTGTGGTCCTTGGGGCCACACAGAGTCAGACATGACTGAATGGCTGAACAACAACAACTTCATAAAACTTTTGGCAGGGAATTTTTATGGACCTGTTAAGGGACCTATATTTTTAGGCTGTAAAAATTCATGATTTACTCTTAAAAGCTTTTGGCCTAGATGGAGAGAATGAAAGTTTAAGAGCTTTGTCCAGTATGTATGAGTTGAGACTGTTCTTGGTAGATCCTGTAAGTCGGGGGTATCTAACTGTGGCCACTTTAAAATGTGTGGACTTCATTGCTCAGAATTCCTCAGCCAACTATGCTGGCTGAGGAACTCTGGGAGTTAAAGCCCATATATCTTAAAGCAGCCAAGGCTGGACATCCCTGCTGTAGGTAGATTTCAAGGGTGCTAGATGGACAGTCAGGTTCAAAACTTTTTTGTAATGTCTGTTTTGTAGATTCCAGCCATATTGTCTCAAAATGGGTACTGTGTTCTTCAAGTTAATCTGAAGTTGCCTGTAAATTGTAGGACACTGAATGATCTTGTGCCTCCTGAAGCTTAATTTTTGAATTGATGTAACTTACACTACTTGATATGTTGAGAACATGGATTGTGCTTCATATTATTACACTAATCTGGGTTGACCTAACTCTCTGCGTCTCCCACATAAATATCAAATCTGGAGGAAAAGAAAATCACAGTTTTGAGAAATGTTTGCAAATGTGTGAAAGCCTACGGATAGACTGGTACCTAATGGAGTAAAAAGGAGCCTTCTAATGCAAAATTGATTAAGATGCCACCACAAAAATAAGAAAACAATAGAAGAGAATATTTGCAACTCGGGCTGAATTGTGGAGTCCTGCTTGCTGTCTGGAGCTTGGTTGTTTTTTCTGCAGACATTTCATTACCCAACTAGGTAATATCATCCATATTTGAAAGAAGTGGGGTTTGCATTTCTTATATTGATGATGTTATCTAGATGGGTAATGAAACATCTGCAAAAAAATAACCAAGCTCAAAGAGCACCTAGGACTCCAGAAAGCAATACTAATGTGAGGACCAGCCACAGATTTTTGAGTGGAATAGGGTCTTTCACCAAGAAAGATATAAAATCCAAAATGAAGATTGCAACTTTGAAATGAAGGAAAGAAAAATATTTTTCATAGTAGTTATAGAATGTGAAGGTTGAACAGGAGCTTAGAGATCTAGTCTTGTCTTAAAGCTATCCTACTGATTACCAAATTTCCAGGTACATCTTATCCAATTTCTAATATTTTCCTTATTTTGTATTTTGAGATCAAAGTTTGCTTTGTAATATGACAGAACATCTCATTTGTAATCGTATGATTAACTGTATTGCCTACGGCTATATTACTTTGAACATCTGTTGAATCTACTTAGGAATTAAAGAAGTTAATTCTTTAATTAAAGAATTAAAGAGGTTAATCTAACTATGTTAGATTGTGTTTCTCAGCCTTTCATTTTGCTTTTAGGATAACAAAAGGTAGGGTCAGTTACAAAATTCTGTTTTTGTTTTCTGAACATTTTGTTGTTTGTTGTTTCTTAGACTGTGTTCATACCTCTCAGCTGTGGTTTGTCTAAATTTAGTTTATTAAGCAAGCCATGATTGGCTTAGGGATTATTCAAGATCATAAATATCCAAATAAAACTATGTGTGGTTTCATGTGAACATACCCAGTTTAAGGATCAGCTATAACAGTATTATGAACCCCATTTGATTCTTGAACATGAAATCAAAACAGTGAAAACGAATTAATAATATATGTGAAAGAGAAAAATAAAACAAGAATATTGCTATTCCCAACTCTATTGAAACACTGGCAGAGCTATACAAAATAATGCATAATTCAAATAAGCTAACAACATAATACTGAAACAATTAAATTTTCATTTGTTGGAATGAGTAGGAAATTGCGGTTAAGCTGAAGCAACGTGTGAAGCTCAGGATAGTTTTTGTCTTAAATCAAAATGTAAAAATGAACTCCCTTGATTATCTGTTCATTTAGGAAGCTAGTTTTCCATCCGCCACTTGAACGTTGTGGAAAAGTTGCTTGCTTGTTGCTTTTTCTAAGCTCTAGATAACTTTTCCATTCTAGAAAATGAATGAGAAACAAACTAAAATTGAATAGATACGCAAGAACCATCTTTTGCTCAAGAGCTCAAGGCAGCACATGCAGAAATGTCTCCTCTCATTTATCCCCAGTAACAACATCCCTGCGAGGTAAGTTTGCGCTGAGAGAGGGAATCCGCCCCAAAGTCATCCAAACAGTTTTTGTGGTTGAAGCTGGACTTGAACCAGAATCTCTCTAGTTCCCATCCAGCACTTAAACCACTGCACCACCCATGCTGGCTGGGGGGACTCTGGGAGATAAAAGTCCACACATCAAAAAGTTGCTAAGTTCGGAAAATACTGGGTTAAATTAAGTTCACCCACTCAGCCATATCATGGGAATTGTGGCCCGTGTGGTTAATTAATGTTGATCTCTCCCGAGATCAAAATAGTAACCTATAATGGAACCATAGAATTGGAAGCTTTCTTTCCATACAGAAAGTCCCAGACAGTCACTCTCAAAGAAAAATATCTCTCTAGACACCCTGCATCTTTGGTTGGCTTGGTTTTCATCCCCCATAGTG
Organism: Acrochordus granulatus; assembly: GCA_032468055.1. Classification (NCBI taxonomy): domain Eukaryota; kingdom Metazoa; phylum Chordata; class Lepidosauria; order Squamata; family Acrochordidae; genus Acrochordus; species Acrochordus granulatus. The sequence goes on along the minus strand of JANHZU010002811.1, from coordinate 5,378 downwards.
CAGGGGGGCAATTAGGAATGAACCAAAATAACAAGGGGCTGGGGAAGGCCCCTGACTCCCAAACTCAACTCATCCGTGATGACGGTGACCCAGATTATTGAACCATGGATATTTTTGTCCTTTTTTAAAAAAAATAATTGTGCCAAATTGGGAAAAAAAGTACAGCGACTAGAAGGAATGTAATAAAAGTGCAGTTGTACTCCATGCACATCTCCCCGACTCCGATGTGAGCAGGGAAGACCAAATCATTCATAGCGTGGGAACAGATTCAAAATTGGAAGGTGCCATTGAATGCACGGCAGGAGCTCCCAAATGACAGCGTCCTGTTGAGTCTCTCAGGCACCTGTTGCTCCTGTAACTGAATTTGGCTGGTGCCTTTATCTTTCGTGGCGGCTCTTGGAGGTACTGCCTAGCCAGAGGACCACTTTGTGGAATCCACAGGGACATGGGCATAACCCAGTTTGGTTCAGGCTGGCCTAGAAACCGGGTCACAGTGAGTTCTAGTCCCATCTTAGGCGTGAAAGCCAGCTGGCAGATTGAGCCAATCGCCCTTTCTCAGTCCAACCCACCTCACAGGAGAAAAGAATATGGGGCATATCCATCGCCTTGAGTTATTTATAAAAATAATAAAAGCAGGATATAAATAAATGCATCAATAAAAATAAATAAATAGGTTCTGATTTGCTGCCAGGAATGCAAAAAACATCATTCGTGTTCCTCAGCCTCCACTGACAGCAAAACCACAAGATCTAAAGATTCTTCCTGAGTGCAGCAGTCGTGATTTTGCTGAATCAGTCCCATTCACATCAATAGACAGATCTTATTTTGGTGACAGCTGAGAACAAAATCCCACTATTAAAAAAATAGGCTTCCAACAGAAACCTCTCAAAGTAGAGAGCTTTTCTCCAATTTCCCAACCTTACACTCTGCTCTCCTTATCCCAATAGCTTAGCCGCCAAGGCAATAAAGTGCCCCCCCATCCTTAAGCTTCTCTCTTGTTGAAGTTGGAGACCGCACCAGCCTTCCTCACATCTGGAGAGTGAGAATGATTTATCTTGGGGTGATTCCCATTGTCCTTTCTTTCTAAAGTTAACAGAGGGGGCTGCAGGATGTTCCTGGCAGATGTAAGCACCCTTTGCAGTTTCTCGCCCAGGGAACTCTTTTCTCGCTTTCCATCAGTGTGCCCTGGCATCAGACAGATTCCTCTCCTCGGGGGATTCAGAGGACACCCAAACACTGATTCCCATCTGTTGGGGGAGCAGCATCGTCACTTCCTGGACCTGAAAGCATTTTGATTTCCCCCCCCTCACCCTTAGCCCCCACTCATTTTGAGGAGGTTTTTTTCCCCTTAAGTGCATTTCTGTGGCTGTTTCAACCCAAGGTACAGGATTGTTCTGAATCGTAAGTAATGCATGAGTCATCGATATTGTGTTTTCCTGCCATACAAAAAGCAGGCAAATTGCCTGTGCCAGGGAGACATCTGTGTTTTAGGGCAAGACCAAGGCTGGATGGAAGAGAGAGAGATCAACTGGCAGCATGGGAAATGCATAATTCTTGAGTGTTTTGATGAAGTGGAAGATTTTGCCTGGGTTACATGCCTAACTGGCATGCTGATGCTTTCCTTTATAACCCAGAATGAAAGGTTGTGCCCATCAGATTCTTGCCCTGCTTGAGGGCAACCCATAACACCCTTTCCCCTTTTACAAAAAGAGGAGAAGGTCTGATAGGGGAGCTATGGGAAGAAGCAGAGAGATGGAGGATGGAGTACTGTATATGTGGGAATGTTTGAATATTCCTTTAACCATCACTTTTCTGCAGTGCCACTCATGCTCAGCTCGCTTAGCTTAACAAAACTGCTGGAGATTCCCAGCTAGTTCCTAGTTTGAGAAATAATCTGCCTAACAATCTTAGGTTCGGGTCAGCTGGGAATTGAGGAACTGAGAATTTGCTTTTCAAAACATTTGTGCTGTTTAAGATGGAATGGAACTCCTTGGTTTAGCAAAGAGCCAGTGTGGTCTTAAGGTTAAGGCACAAGGCTAGAGACTGGGAGATGGTGAGTTCTAGTCAAGCTTTAACCATGAAAACTGGCTGGGTAACTTTGGGCCAATCATCAGGAGACTGAATTCTTGTCCCTTCTAAGCTGTGATAAGCCAGCTGGGTGACCTTGGGTCAATTACTAAGTTCTAGTCCCCATCTTAGGCATGAAAGCAGCTGGGTGACTTTGGGCCACTGACTCTCTCTCTGCTCAACACCTCACAGGGTTGTTGTGGGAAAAATAGGAGGAGGATGGTGTTGGATAAGCTTTGAGTTGCTTATAAAAATAATAAAGTAGGATATTAAATAAAATTTGTAGGCTGGACAGGAATCAAATGTGGCTGCAAATTTGGGGCAGACTAAATAAAACGAGGTGGAGGACAAACCAGCATCTTGTCCTCGATTTGGAGAGCTCTAGTGGAACTATAGTTTGGGAGAAGACAGGCTTTCTCGGATTGGCTTGGTGCAGCCATGATAGATATTCCTCCACCCATCCTTTATGGATGTACTTCATTGCATTGTCAAAAACAAACACCACCTTTAGGTTTTATTTTTTAATAGAGGCTATCGATGCTCAGACAGCTCCTTCAGACTTTGACCCAAGTTTGGGGAACTTGCTGTAGATTTTTTTTTTTCAGGCATTGCTTCAACTTTCAGTTTCTGTTCTCATTGGCCATTCTGGCTGGAATGCCTGGGTATTTTAATTCAGCAACATCTGGCCAGAATTGATTAAAACAGGATTACAGGTCCTGTTTTATCTTTTTCTACTGCTTTGACAGCTGGTCTATCCAAGCAGGGTTTCTTGAGTTCCTCTTTGGTTCATGAACAATTGGAGAAGAGCACCTGGGTGTTCAAATGGGAGCTCTCCTGGTCCTTTGGGGTGGGGGACATAGGATCAGAACAGCAGGTTAACCAAGACAGTGGAAATGAGCTGAACTTCCTGTTTCTTAACTTTGGCTAGTTTAAGATGGGTGGACTTCAACTCCCATGATGCACTTAAAAACCACCTTGCATAGCAATGAAAATTTTGTTCCCAATTGTAATCGTAAGTTGAGGGTTGCTTGTATCCTTCTATTGATTGTAAAAGGCATCATTTGAATCGAACCATTAGCACAGGGGTGTCCAACTATGGCAACTTTAAGATGTGTGGACTTCAGCTCCTAGAATTTTGGTCTGGGAATGCTGGCTGGGGAATTCTGGGAGGTGAAATCCACAGTTGAAGTCTTAAAGTTCCCAAGGTTGAAAAACACTGATATATGGAAAGCAACACTGCAGAATGGAGCTACCTACGATCTGGCATGCGTACTGTTCAGTGTTTGGCTCAGTCTTGGATTATACACTACATCCTGGCCTTTGGAGGGATGGGAGCACAGCTTTATGGTCTTTATGGTCTTTGTCCTAAGTTCTGATAATGATCTTGCTTTAAAAATACAAGTTTATATACATGAATGCTGGCTCTGCATTTATAGGCTTATATGAACAGCAGGCGGCAGCAATCTAATGTAGATTGATTAAACTAAACTGTTAATCTTGGATGGAGCACCACTATGAAATCCAAATCTAGAGTAAAAAATAAAAATAATCCCATAAGGCAGGGATAAAACACATTTATACATTACCAAGAAAAGTCACCATGTAGGCAGTGGAGTCAAGCTGAGCTCCAAGAGGTTTCTCCCTTTCTACCTGAGATAACAGTGAAAAAAAGAGCAGTAAGAGTTGAAGTCAGCAAATATTTTATTAGGAGCTGAGCAAGGAATGTAAAGTTTGGCAATTGCAAAAAATAAAAAGAATTTTATATAGGAAAATTTATTTCAGGGCACCCTATTGGCCTGTGAAAAAGTACCTCCCTTAATTCACTAATGCAAAATTTGTCATGCGTGGATAAAATTAGAACATGGGGGGAGGTGGATTTTGTTTGCTTTTGAAATGGAAATTATGTGTTTGCACACTTAGAGACACATAATGGAGAAAAGTAATAGGATATTATTTTTTTCCAATTGATTGAGCTCCAAAGCTTCCTGGGCCATCTGTGAAACTTTGCCGGAGACAGACTGATAGTACTTGAACCTCCATAATCCAGCACAAGCAGTTCTCCTCAAAAGATGCTCTGCTGATAGCATAGAGAGGGGGAAGAAAAAGCCACACTAGCCCAAAATAAGATTTTTGATGGTCTCAGAAGTTTTGGTTTGTAAATTAACACAGATTTTGAACTGCCAGCAACACTGGATAAATTGCTGGCTGAAGGCAACAGGAATTTTTTTTAATTAATAACTTTATTAAACTTATCAGAATATAAAATACAAATGAAGATAGTGGGAAAAGGAAGGAAGAAGGGGGAAGAGAGAAATTAAGGATAAAGGGAAAAAAGAAAGAAAAGCATTGACTTTCAACTCTTCCATTCAGTAAAATAAATAAGAATAATATTACAGACTCAACTTTTTACTTTTGCATACCTAATATATACTAGCCATTTCTATAACAACAAACTTATCTAATCACCAAAACTCAAGGTCAGAGTTTCATTTTTTTTTTCTGCATCAAGCACAAAATCCAAGTTGGATGTATTATTTCCTTTGATAAAAGCAGCTAATTTGTCCATCTCTGCTAGTTCCATCCAGATTTTCCATTCTTCCACTGTAGGAATTAGAGGCTGCAGAAATTTTGAGTGATCCAGGCATTGCCTTTGTTTTTTCAGGTCTGCTAGTCATGGGGTGAAAGGGAAAATCTGTATGGGGAGAAAAGAGAAAATTCTTTCTGAACTATAACTCTCAGCATTCCTTATCATTGACTCTTCTGCTAAAAGCCCACCAGTTCGATTTCTGTTTTAAGCTTCCTTTGAAATGTTTGCACCAATAATTTAATGTGCCTGTTCTCCTGGAAAGACACAGAGCATTTGTTGCGTCAAATAGAGATTCAGATATTTTATTGCCCAAGCATGGTTAGACACACAAGGAATTTGACTTCAGTACGACAGCTCATGGTATACCTGCAAGACAAGAATAAAATAATAACATAACAATAAACGAAGTTAGATATTCAGGATTAAAGTGTGCCCTTAAAGTATGCAATCAGTTGAAACTGAATATTATGACATGTAGATGTGGAAGCACATATATACTGTATGTATTAGACAATTTCTGGATTAATTTTGAATTTTTTGTACCTTGTGACCTATCAAATAGCCTGAGTCAAGTATTCAGTTGAATGATGGCATGTGGGGGGGAACTGCCCCTACGTCTGGTAGTTTTGGTTTGAAATACCCTATAGCTGGAGAAGGAAATGGCAACCCACTCCAGTATCCCTGCCAAGAAAACCCCATGGACAACAACAAAAGGCTAAAAGAT